>JAYESA010000002.1:57548755-57846255 GCA_036927795.1 Iris macrosiphon
CTTATGTATTGGAAGTTTCAAACTGAGATTGTGTTGCGGCATCATAGATAAACTTAGTCCTAAAGATGGTAAATTTTTTTAGATAATGATTAGCATGATAACAATAATAACATAATATCTGGTTTGAATTAAGGACCAAATGCTTGGACGATGGAACTGCATAGTTTATGTACGAGAGTGGTGTAGTAATAAGTTGCATAAATATATGCAAAGATATGTCGAGTTCGTTGTTGGGGAGATTAATTTTTAATTTCGAGGACAAATTTTTTTAAGGTGGGTAGATTGTAAGCCCTCTGATTTTAGGTTAGGGTTATTTTTGGAATTTTAGATTTTTTTATTAGGTTTATTTGTAAGCAATTAAATTATCTCTTAGAGTTTTTTTAGCCCTTGATACCCTTCACCATGACTTTAATATCTTGAGCACTACACTAGGCTTCTCCTTTCATCAAGATTTGCATCATTGACCTAATTGAGCCAAATTACGCTCATGATATGACTATCACTCACAAACTTACCTTCCCATGCTTTGCTTTAGTCACACAACATTCGTGATCCTTATTCAATTAAACTTTGTGTCGGTGTCTACGTCGTTACGATCGAATTTGGATACTTAACATCGACCCGATTCCCAAACCAATCATTTATCTATGACCTATATCAAGCCTACAACATACATGACACTTGTGTCCCATTTATTTGTGCCCCGCATGCTCTTTGTACATTATTAACCACTCAGACTAGTTATATTGCATTAAGAGACATGATTAAATTGTCCTCAACCGATCCCAAACACCTAACATGAACCCTTAAACCAACTCTTAAGACTCATACACAATACCCCACACCCATCCCCCTCTCTACAAAGCACCAAACACCATAATTCACCCACAAAATTATTTGAATTCACATATTTAAAATTTAAATTCAACATCTTGCTATTTTAGAATTAACTCCTATGCACCTTCTATCTTTGTAACCAATGAAACCCATACAAAAATATTTAAATAACATCCTCTAATGCTTAATTACAACCATTACATTCCTATTTAAGACCCTATTAATTCTAGCCATATAATTTAAATACCCTTTTAATCTAACCATCTATCTATACAACTATACATATGAATAAATGACTTTTTATCCTAAAAACCTAGATGGCCGACCTTTCACCCCTTTCATCCTTTAGAAATAGCAGGCTTCCCCTCTCCCTCTTCCTCTTATTTATCTCTTTCCCATCCTTTTCTTTCCTTTTTGGTGGGAGCACTGTCGCACACCCGAGAAGGCACCTTAGCACTCGAGAGAAGCCCATAAGGAGCTGACTGTTGTTGTTGTTGTGTGCACCGCACTGTGTAATGCTTCCCTAGTCTAGAAAAATCTCCCCCACGAGTCCAAGACATCCTTCTTCGAGTTTCAAGTGGTTTGGAGGTCATCCGAATCTCCTAGAGGCCAGAAATGCGTCGTAAGCACCTACCATAATCCAAATATTTGGGTATGTTTCTATACCTTCAACTTATTCCCTCTCATTTATAATAAAGATTTATATGCATACCAATATTAGATTCATGACGATATATACCCAAGACATGTTGAACCCATCAACTTTGTGCAAACCCGTGTACCAAAGCTTGTTAAACAGCCCAAATTTGTTATAGAATTTAGTCTCATTTTTCGGGAGTCATAACAACTTAGGAAAGTCATAATTCCCAACTCCGAATTCCATTTAATCTCCAGGTTTTTAAAAGAACCTGTTACTACCCCATTTCCAGGACAGGGTATTTTTTTATTTTATTTTGGTAAATTGTGTATTGATCATAAATATTTGTATTAATATTTAATTAGTTGGTTGTATTATTTTTTATTAGTTATTTTAGGATTTTGGCTAGTCTGAACCCATGTCAGACCCTAGTGGACCCATGTCAAACCCAACCAACACCTTTGTCAGACTTATTTATTGGCTTAGAATAGTTATTTATATTTTAATTAGTGAGTTAGAGTGATTAGGAATTAATTAAAGTACATTTGGAAACCCCTAACCTAAAACCCTAATTAGGATGACTTAATTGAGGGTATTTTAGACTTTGTGTTAGAAAACCCTAACCCAACCCTTCATTACATGGCCGAATCCCTTTCCCCCCTTCTTATATATATATATATATATATATATATATATATATATATATATATATATATATATATATATATATATATATATATATGTATGTGTATGTGTATATAGATATATAGATAGATAGGTAATAGGTAAATAGGTATCGGGTTAGTATGTATATGTATATGTATATGTATATGTATATATATATATATATATATATATATATATATATATATATATATATATATATATATATATATATATATATATATATATATATGTGTGTGTGTGTGTGTGTGTGTGTGTGTGTGTGTGTGTGTATACTAGTATAGATACATATACATAGGTATAGTTAGGTATTAGATAGTGAGATAAGAGAGTAGGGCGAGGTATTGAGTTTCAATACCTTGAGGGTAAGGTAAGTTGAGGTATCGGAGATGATATTAGGGTATAGCCTAATACTATATTATATATATATATATATATATATATATATATATATATATATATATTGATATTTACCTATACTAGTATATATAAGTATATATATATATAGATAGTTAGCTAGTTAGCTAGTGTTAGTGAGGGGTAAGGCTTGAGTATCTCAATACCTTAGCATCGGAACGAGGGATTGGATTTTTGTCTAGGATTAAGGTTAGAGATGCTTATATATATATATATATATATATATATATATATATATATATATATATATATATATATATATATATATATACGTGCTAGTATATATTATAGAGGGTATAGGCGGGGTATATAGCATAGGTTGAGATATCGGATACCGAGGGTATCCCGGTATCTCAAGGAGGCGAGTTTGAGGGTTTATTAGCTTAATGACCTAGTTTTGACCTAGAAATTTAGGGGCACCCTAGTTTGACCTAGAGTTGACCGTAGTTGATCCGGTTGACCGCCAAAGTCAACTTTTGACCTACTTTTGACCCAGAGTTGACTTTTTGGACCCTGAGTTGACATTTTTGACCCCGATTTTATCGGTTTGACCCGTTTGACCTAGAACAACCTTAGAAGCTTGTTTTTAGTTATTTTATATCTGTTTAAATTATTAGAACCTCGTTTAACCTTGCTTTTCGTAATAGGTCCTTGCGACGCCAGTTCGGATCGCTAGTTGCTCAGGACGTCAGGCGAGTACATTCTCTAATAGTTTTTATTATCTGATAATTATTATGATTCAGCTTCTAGTATAGTATTCTCTGATTTTTCTAGCATGACACGGACTAATATTTCTGGATTCATTTACTTGCGACACATATATTTCATGTTTCTTGCCTCTATTCTGGAATCACCTACTGGCATCACATCAGGACTCACTACAGGCATCACTCATGTTTCTGGCTGGACTCATACTTGATTTGCGTGTCGGGTCTTGGATTCACTTATACTAGTCGGGGCAGAGAAATACTCGAGTAGACATGTAAACATTCCCAACTAGAATCACCCCCTCTGGTCTAATCTGGAATGATAGCAGCCGCACACCCAGTGTACGGTCAGCCGTATTTACCCCTAGCCGTTTACATGTCGAAACAGGTATTTCAGAGACATGATTTCATTCTTTCTAGTCTGGACTCTCTTGTATTTCTTGCTGGTCTCACTTATACTTTCTGAACTGGACTCTTTATATTTAGTCTTGCTGGACTCACTACACATTATTGTGCACACACTTGATCTTAGTTTAGATTTCTTGTATCCTCTAATCATTACTATCTTGCTTCTGATTTTCATGCATCTTTACCTTTATGCACCAGTGATACATATATATTTTCTTGTTCATACTTTATTTCCTTCACCTTGTGCTACTTGCTACAACTGTTTTATAGTTTTTATTATTTAACTGGAACTGCTGTTAGAGGTGTACTTGCTCCAATCCTGATTGGATATATTTTTCAGAGGATCCGGAGGATTGGTGTCCGACATTTTATGGACCTCAGCCTATCGATGGTGTAGACATGGACCCCCTAGTTCAGGAGTAATTTTTGGTTTGGTAGCCGGGATCACTAGGACCTCAGTTGTTGTTTTTATTAGCTTTTGGTACCGAATTTGTCCCCAGTTTTGGATTGAGACCTTGTATTGTATATGATTCAGGATGTTGTTGTATTATTATTATTGTTGTTGTGGTTATTTTTAGTAGTTGTTGTTGTTTAGACTTTGTAGTTGTTAGTCTTCTTTGTTATCTTATCGTGCTTAGATTCGTGATTGAGTACTTATGATTATCTTTATTATTGCTCCTCCGTTTGGAGTTGAGATCTTGACAGGTACTTATATTGTTTGTGTGAGATTGTTAGCTAGATAGTAGACCTAGACAGCGTTCTACCGTCGATGCTGCGGCGTAGGCTGCACGTACCCACGACTCATGCCCAATTTTTCGGGTACGGGTCGTGACACATTTTTGGTGGTGGCCCACGCAGGTCTCGAGCTTCGTAGTTAGTACGATATCGTGGTAGTACAACGATTTATTTGTACTGCTGTGAGCCTACTCTAGGATATAGGATCTAGGATGAGAGTGTACTCAATCACGACTAGGAACAATTCCAATCTATTCTAATTATTCTGAAATTTCTTTCTTTTAAAATATTATTGTCCTCCTTTGATGATATCGTATCTTGCCGTATTGACTTCTTTTGATCTGTGTCCAGGATGCCTCCGAAGACACGACCCCATCGTACCATTCCAATAGTTGCCACCGAGAGGTCTGCCACCTCTCGTCTAGCTCGTATTCAGGCAGCTGCTACCGCTCCACTAACCACTCTTGCGATTGAGGGAGCATCTGCTTCTCTCAGAAATCCTTCTCCACTTGTCGATCCGAGGACTATCCCAGTCATTCCGGTGGTACCTACTCTACCACCTCCTGCACCAGTAGACGTTGCGCAGTTGTTTGCGTTCTTCAGGGAGATGATGGACGCACAACACCGTCAAGTGGATGTGATAAGGCTGGGCATTGAGAATGCCTACCAGGTGGCCATGATGGCAGTGGACAGAGTGGCACAGATCCAGCCACAGGCAGATCAGACTCGGCATCCGTGGCTGGGCAGCATCATTGACTTCTAGAGGATGCGGCCCAAGGAGTTTTGGGGTATAGAAGGGATCCTGTACGCGAATGACTGGATAGAGCAGATCGAGAGGATTTTTCGGCTGGTACAGATTCCAGACAGACAGATAGAGGTAGCGGACAGTCAGATGTTCGACCTCGCTTTGATGTGGTATCGCACTGATACGAGGATCGTGGCACCAGGGCTTACTTGAAAGGCTTTTAAGAGGCTTTTTAAGGAGAAGTTTTTCCTAGATGTGGCGCTCAATGCTTTGGAGAGCCAGTTCAAGGCACTCGTTCAGGGGAGCATGCTAGTGGACGAGTATGCAGCAGAGTTCTGCCGTCTGGGCAGATTTGTGGAGGGCTTGAGTGAGGCAGCAAAGGCGAGAAAGTTTCACAAGGGCTTGGTCATGGCGGTCAAGTCTTTGACTAGGAGTGACCATGAGGCAACTTTTGAGCAGATCGTAGGGGACGCTCAGAGGGCAGAGGATGACTTGGAGCTCAAGTCCAAGAGAGACAGGAATAATTCAGGTAGTGCAAGTGGTAGTGTAGGACCGGCTAAGCATCCCTATATGTAGAAGACAATGCAGTAGGGTCAGGATCAGAGAGTGCCCACTTGTGCCTACTGCAGGAAGGCAGGACACACTTGGGATGTTTGTAGGAGGAGGCTGAAGGTGTGTTTGTTCTGTGGATCCGCTGCTCACCAGATGCGAGACTGCCCCACTGTACCTTGGTGGAGCACAGGATCGGAGAGTTGGAGCTAGGCCACCTGTGGCACAGCATCATGCCCCGCACCAGCAGAGGGAGATACCCCAGTAGGGCAGGGCTTATGCGTTGACGGTCGAGGAGGCCGATGCTACGGGTGTCTGGTTAGGAGGTTTGTCTCTTTGTTCTTCTTTTTGTCATTTTCTATTCCTTGTGGTATGCTTCATTAGTACCGGTTAGACTTTTCCTTGTGCTGTGGTAGATAGTGTAGTGACCCTGATTGAGACTGTGATAACATGACCAGTAGGATCATGATCTTGCATGTTGTTTAGATAGAATTTTTTGACTGTAATTATTGGGGGTTTGATCTAGAAGAAGTGCGATCGACTTTAAATTTTGAGGACAAAATTTTCTAAGGAGGATAGGCTTGTCACTACCCCATTTCCAAGACAGGATATTTTTTTATTTTATTTTGGTAAATTATGTATTGATCATAAATATTTATATTAATATTTAATTAGTTGGTTGTATTATTTTTTTTAGTTATTTTAGGGTTTTGGCTAGTCTAGACCCATCTCAGACCCTAGTGGACCCATGTCAGACCCAACAAACACCCTTATCAGACTTATTTATTGGATGAAAATAGTTATTTATATTTTAATTAGTGAGTTGAAGTGATTAGAAATTAATTAGAGTGCATTTGGAAACCCCTAACCTAAAACCCTTATTAGGATGACTTAATTGAGGGTATTTTAGACTTTGTGTTAGAAAACCCTAACCCTAACCCAACCCTTCATTACATGGCCGAATCCCTTTTCCCCCTTCTTATATATATATATATATATATATATATATGTATATATATATATATATATATATATATATATATATATATATATATATATATATATATATATATATATGTATATATATATATATATATATATATATATATATATATATATATATATATATATATATGTATATATATATATATGTATATATATATATATATATATATATATATATATGTATATATATATATATATATATATGTATATATATATATATATATATATATATATGTATGTATACTAGTATAGATATATACATAGGTATAGTTAGGTATTAGATAGTGAGATAAGAGAGTAGGGCGAGGTATTGAGTTTCAATACCTTGAGGGTAAGGTAAGTTGAGGTATCGGAGATGATATTAGGGTATAGCCTAATACTAGATTTTTATATATATATATATATATATATATATATATATATATATATATATATATATATATATATATATATATATATATAATCTAGTATTAGGCTATACTAGTATATATAAGTATATATATATATATATATATATATATATATATATATATATATATATATATATATAGATTGTTAGCTAGTTAGCTAGTGTTAGTGAGGGGTAAGGCTTGAGTATCTCAATACCTTGAGATACTCAAGGTATTGAGCGTCGGGACAAGGTATTGGGTTTTTGTCTAGGATTAAGGTTAGAGATACTTTTATATATATAGTTTTATATATATATATATATATATATATATATATATATATACATATATATATATATATATATATACATGCTAGTATATATTATAGAGGGTATAGGCGGGGTATATAGCGTAGGTTGAGATATCGGATACCGAGGGTATCCCGGTATCTCAAGGAGGCAAGTTTGATGGTTTATTAGCTTAATGACCTAGTTTTGACCTAGATTTTAGGAGCACCCTAGTTTGACCTAGAGTTAACCGTAGTTGACCCGGTTGACCGTCAAAGTCAACTTTTGACCTAGTTTTGACCTAGAGTTGACTTTTTAGACCAGGAGTTGACTTTTTGACCCCGATTTCACCGGTTTGACCTGTTTGACCTAGAACAACCTTAGAAGCTTATTTTTAGTTATTTTATATCTATTTAACTCATTAGAACCCAGTTTAACCTTAATTTTTGTAATAGGTCCTTGCAACACCAGTTCGGATCGCAGTTGCTCAGGACGTCAAGCGAGTACATTCTCTGATAGTTTTCATTATCTGATGATTATTATGATTCAGCTTCTAGTATAGTATTCTCTGATTTTTCTGGCACGACACGGACTAGTATTTATGGATTCATTTACTTGCGATACGTATATTTTATATTTCTGGCCTCTATTATGGAATCACCTATTGGCATCACATCAGGACTCACTACAGACATCACTCATGTTTCTGGCTAGACTAATACTTGATTTGCGTGTCGGGTCTTGGATTCACTTGTACTAGTCGGGGCAGAGAAATACTCGAGTAGACATGTAAACATTCCCAACTGGAATCACTGGAATCACCCCCTCTGGTCTAATCTGGAATGATAGCAGCCGCACACCGAGTGTGCGGTGAGTCGTACTTACCCCTAGCCGTTTATATGTCAAAATAGGTATTTTAGAGACACGAGTTTATTCTTTCTAGTTTGGACTCTCTTGTATTTCTTGTTGGTCTCACTTATACTTTCTGGAATAGACTCTTTATATTTAGTCTTGCTGGACTCACTACACGTTCTTGTGCACACACTTGATCTTAGTTTAGATTTCTTGTATCCTGTAGTCATTACTATCTTGCTTCAATTTTCATGCATTTTTACCTTTATGCACCAGTAATACATATATATTTTTTTGTTCATACTTTATTTTCTTCACCTTGTGCTACTTGCTACAACTGCTTTATAGTTTTTATCATTTAACTGGAACTGCTGTTATAGGTGTACTTGCTCCAATCCTGACTTGATATATTTTTCAGAGGATCCGGAGGATTGGTGTCCGATATTTTATGGATCTCAGCCTGTCGATGGTGTAGACATGGACCCCCTAGTTCATGAGTGATTTTCGGGTTGGTAGCCGGGATCACTAGGACCTCAGTTGTTATTTTTATTAGCTTTTGGTACCGAATTTATCCCCTGTTTTGGATTGAGACCTTGTATTGTATATGATTGAGGTTGTTATTGTATTATTATTATTGTTGTTGTGGTTGTTTTTAGTAGTTATTGTTGTTTAGACTTTGTAGTTGTTAGTCTTCTTTGTTATCTTATCGTGCTTAGATTCGTGATTGAGTACTTGTGATTATCTTTATTATTGCTCCTCCGTTTGGAGTTGAGATCTTGACAAGTACTTATATTATTTTTGTGAGATTATTAGCTAGATAGTAGACCTAGACAGCGTTCTACCGCCGATGCTGCGGCGTAGGCTGGACGTACCCACGACTCATGCCCGATTTATTGGGTACAGGTCGTGACAGAACCATATCGAAGTTAAATTTCCAAATATATAAATTAATAAGCCAAATTCAATCTAGAACTTTCTGGAAAAAAAATTGAGCATCAGGTGTCCAAAAAATTAACGTGTTTCGGTATTTTTGTAATTTTTGGGGCTTCCAGACACAAAAATACGATCCGTTTGAATTTTTGAAAAGATTACGCTGAAGCCTATGGCATAATTTAACCTTGGAATTTATTAAATAAGTCTAATAGATGCAGTATTGGTTACAAGTAGAGGACAAATTATATGACATAGCTTTTACTAGTATTCATAGAACAAGGATATGGATATATTATATCACCAATAGACTAGAGATAAAATGTATATATTGTTAGTAGAATTTAATTTAAAATTTTTCTTTAGGATATTTGGGATTCACAGTATCTTCAGAAGTGGATGTTGGACAGGTTTCTTCGTAGCAATCGGAAACATACAAGTGTACCTTGTCATTATACAGTTTATGCTTAATTTATAAATATATACTATATTATTTACTTCTTATAGACAGTGTTACCCTAGGACTATTAGTCGATAATTAGCGTCCGAGTCAGATTCGGGTGCCGATGTCCGTTCATGGAGTCGAGTATTGATATTAGAGTTGTCATCACGTTACCACAGACGTGCTCATACTTTGCAGGTTAGACCTTAGGACACTCGACACGATATTTTATGTGGCAGAATCCGTTCTTGACATGTTCTTAGTGATTGAATTTTGTATTACATAGAAAGACTCGTGACATAATATGCAATTATATCTATACTATTTTGACTCGATGTACTAGATATAGATCTTGATCTTCCGTGCTATGGATATGAGATGTGAGGTTAGATGGAAGGGGAGAGCATATACCATGCGATGGACTATTTTTTTTATAGTTTGTCGCTGTCTCTGTAGCAGAGCTTTGGTGTTTCATAGTTTTCTTTAGGTTCCACGACAGGGGGCCTTTAGTGTTTTCATAGTTTGCTGAAGTGTCTATTGAGATCTTCAGTATTACAACCTGGAGTACGAGTGATGTTCTCATGTGCATTTTACCTAGACGGTTACAGTATTTTTACCCATTTTATACCTTATATTATTATACTATTTTACTATTAGCATGTTTTTATGTACCTTTTTACATCCCTCTAAGGAACTGGTCACTTTCCAGTTTTGCAGCATAGATTATCGTGGAGTCTTTTGGAGCTGTTGATGTATATCTTCTTGTTATGGAAATATGGGGACTCTAAGTACTTGTATCATATCATCCATAGTTACATTTACTTGTTCTTGTTGGTTATTTATCTTTTGTTATAGCCTAGTTTTGTAGACTTTATTTCATTCTCGAGTCTATTCGAGCTAGTGTGTTACTGGGCGGTTGACTTTAGCACATATAATTTATTGCTGATATTTTGTGTCCTTGTGGATTGAGACATAGCTATATATTTATTATAATATTTAAATAGTACAGCTTATATGCATTTGAGTTGGACTGGAGTCTATTCGATACGTAGCTGGACATTGCCATATGGCCTGGTCCCATATATTTTTGGGACTGGGCATGACTAAATTTCCTAGGTTCGTAGACCCTTTTAGGGGAACACTCAATACCGGTAAATTCAAATACAGTTAATATGAATAAAGTAAACTCATATACAAAGAAAAGTATAAACTTAAATTACACTAAATACTACGTCTTAAGAAGTAGATAAATGAATATAAAATAATTATTACATACGTATCATCAAAATAATGTCATTAAAATTATGAAATAAATACATTAACGACCCAAGAATAAGCTAATATACACAAAACACACTAAAAATTCGTCCAAACAAGGACTATTGTTGATCAGGAGAATGAGCACTGTCGCACATTTGGGATAAGATAAAGTCATATTGCTCCTATGAAAGGGTCACCGATGTCGATCAAGGAGATAGTATAATTGATGGAGTCGGTGTCCATGCAAGCGCACCAGGAGGACGTATCTTCTTCAACGCTGCCAGTCAAACGTTATATGAATACATAGTAGAAAATAATCTCAAACTGCTCTGAGCCACTAAATCCTGCATCCTCGCAAGTGACTCGCCCAGGGCCACCTTTGTCCCCTACAGCGCCATCACACTGTGCTATATCAACAAGAAAAGATCAGTAATGCCATGCTTTATCCTTTTGTTTAGAGCCTTGAGCTCCATGATTCTGCGCTCGGGCATATCAAATCGTGCGGTGAGCATCTCATCGTCTGTCTACGGCTGAGACTAGGCAGCTCCGTAATCTTTCGTAGTAACTCGTTACGCAAATCAACAATCTGACGGCCAACGCTCTTCTGGACTTAGGCAGACTCTTACGAGGACTGTGGGGAATACACATTGGTAGAGGGGACCCTAAAGAACTATGTTGCAATAAAGGCACCGTAGGATCCCGTACCGTAGTATGTATCTCTCTGAAGACCACCAATGATGGTCGTCTACAACTCATCCGTCGACGAAGCTGGAGAGGGCTGCGAGGAAGTACCAGCTTCTCCCTTTGTAGGTGCACTAACAGTCGCCCGCTCACGTATCCTACGATACTCGTCCTAAAAAAGTACGTATATCTCGATAAGCGTACTTCTTACTATCCAATCGTCGTAATTGCTAATGTCTAAGGTACTTGTTACTAACTACATCGATATCTATTTGCATATTTCCTAAGTTATATTAAAAATTAACACAAAGTAAAGTAATAATTACAAAACTCTGCATGGCTCTCTCATCGATGAGTTTTTCGTCCTTCCGTTTGATGGCCAGGAAGACGGTTACCATGCTGTACCTGTTAAAAATATATTGTTTGTTATTAAAATTAAATATTTTATCCTAATTTTATTAAAATAATATATATTTAATCAAATAGATACCAGACGATAAAATTGTTCCGTCATGGGAATCAAGCCACTACACCACTTTCATGCATTTGTCCTAGCCGTCTTTGCCTTCTCTGACATTTCATTGTACTTGGGATTATCGAATCTAGCCCTCATCGTAGTCCACTGCTCAGGCGTGATCCAACCTTGGATCAATTTTTTGGAGCGAGCACAAGCCTTCTAGTCGTCGATTGCATTATGGATCAACTTGCCGCTGACGACAGGAAATTGTTTCTCGATCTGCTCATCCTGGTTTTGGGGATAGAAATATATTTTCTACAAGTAGTAAAATATTAAGTTATATAATATGCATAAAAGATGCTTAATATTAAAAGCAAAAAGTTCTGTCTCAGAAATTGCCCGTCTCTCTATACTAGTGTGGGACGATATCTATTCTACTATATAATGCCAAAAGTAGGCTTCACCGTGGAAGTTTTCTTCCCAAAAATGCCCTTCAATATATTTACTAATTAAAAAAATACCTACAATAAATTCCACTGATAACCATTTAAGAGATTCATTAATGTATTACGGAAATCGAAGGGTTCATACTACTTGCTAAATCTTCTAAGATGTTCCCACGGAATTTGAAGGGTTGAATTCTTAACCTATATAATTAAAACAACAAAGATACGTGCAAAGCACGTGCATATATACTAGTCTATATAATGATAATTAAATTTATGAAAAGGTGATATATAGATATATGCATAAGAAAATGTCAACTAATTAACTTAATTTGTAGGCCCGTCCGTCCAAATCTCCATTCTCGCCTTGTTTGGATGCACGCATGGAGGATCGTTCTGATATGGAGACGGGGACGGCTCGACCTCCTCCAACTGCTCCTCTGTCTCCATGGTACCATCAATAGGAGGAACACTTGACGGAGGAGTAGTCTTAGGCCAGGAACTGCTCGTACCAGGAGTACTACCACTTGCGGTCGATGTAGTCGGAGATGTGATTGGTCGGAATACTAGAGTCCTTGGAGATGAGGATCTAGAACCAGTAGTCGATACCGGAGGAGCACTCCGCCTAGAGGATCTACCTCCGAACAATCTGCATCATCCTGTCATACCTGATATATATATATATATATATATATATATATATATATATAACATTAATAATATAAAATGAAGAAGAAAAATATAATATATCTCACAATCATAATGGAATTATAAAGAAAATAACTAGTGCATGTCATAAGTCTAAATAGATGGTATATTATATATTCAAAATATAATACATATCACAAGTCTAAATGAATTTTATTTTATTTTCAATCCTTCTGAAAATTTATCTTGTTTGTCTTCCTCGTCCTCCTCTTCCTCTTCCTCTTTCTCTTTATCTTAACTTTTATCGACTTTGTCATCCTCTTCGGATACTTCTACCTCTTCATCATGATTAGATGTGTGAAGAGTAACTTTTGTTGAGTACACATCTATAATATTTGTTACAAAAGGTAGCTCATCCTCCTGATAAGCTATTTCGTCAACGTCAAAGATATTTCTAGCTTTAGTCTTACATACTGCCCACCAGTCTGACCTTGTTGTTCCCTATATAGGATAAGTTGTGAAGTACACAAGCTAAGCCTGACTTGATGGGACAAATGGTTCGTAGCCTTGATATCGACGTCGGTAGTTTATATCCACAAGACCATGCTTATTAATTTTCCAACCTTGATCTTGAATCGGATCTAACCAATCACACTTGAATAACATGATCCTAGCAGGACCTGTGCCATAATTATATGTCAACTCCACAATCTCTCGTAAGATGCCAAAGAAATCATTGCCTGAATCGACGTCTTTGTATTTCAAAGATTTGATACACAAACAACTATTTTTCGTAGAATCGAGATACAAGAAGTTGTCTCTTATCGGAGCACTTGTTGACTTGAACCTAATCTCATTCACACAGTAGCTTGGCCAGATTTTGATGACATAAATTGGTCCCTTGGCTAGAGTTCTAATAGATTCATTCTCAAGTGTTGGGTCTGGACGATCGACCTAAATACCAAAGAAGCAATATTAAGTTCAATATTCTGTTAATTATTGTACAAGTGCATACACAAAAAGTAATAACTGAGATCCTTACATATGCGCTCAACCAAGAAGGAAAATAATGTCTCATTTCATGTTCTACTTCTTCTTTTGTTATGTATGGTCTACTCGACCCCACCTTATCATTGAATGTGCTAAAAAACAACGGAGCATCGGCCAATTAGTGTAATAATATTAGTGTATACTATTACATTTAGATGACGTGAAAGTGGATGCATTAATTACTTAGCTCTCTAGCTTCTCTACTTCATCCTCGTAGAAGTTGAGTAATATATACAACTGAGCAGCCCTTAGCTTATCGTCATTCAGATATCTCTTCTTTATTTTTTTCTTAAGGCTTTCCAAAAGCATTGAATACTTTCAATATTGCCTTATTAGATTCCTGATATCTGTCATTGTTTCTCAGAGCTCTCGTTCTATTAGTAGCAATATGAGGATTGAAATACATTGAGCAAAAGTTTGTAATCTACTAGAGAACATAGGCTTCAAAAATAGAACCCTCGATCTATGCCTTATTTTTTACCTTTCTCTATAGGTGGTTCAGATGCCACTTGAATGGGAACATCCACCGATAACCAACAAGCCCACCAATACGTGCCTAATATGAAAGATGAATTGGCAAATGCTCCATCGAGTCCAAGAATCCAAGAGGGAATACCCTCTCAAGCAAGCACAATGTTACCATAATGTCCTTCTCTTGATTTTTTTAGACGATCGATGAGTAACTTAGTAGGACAAAGATCTTTGAAGAATATGCTAAGCTTTGTCAATGGATCACAAATGACCTATGGTATGAATTTCTAAAATATAATCGAAATTAACCTTTCCATGAATACGTGGAAGTTGTGGCTCTTCATCCCCTTAAGTTTATTCTCCTTCGGGTTGACGCATCTTCTTAGATTCGTCACGTACCCATCTAGAAATTTTAGGCCCTGAATCCACCTACAAAGTCTCCCTTTATCCTCCTTGTCCAGTGAGAAAATTGTCTTAGGCTGCTTATACTTCATATTCCTTTCCTCTATCAAATGCAATATTGGGCGCCTAAATATATCTTCCAAGTCGATCCTGGCCTTGGGATTGTCTTTCGTCTTTTCCTTTATGTCTATCACAGTATTAATTATGTTATCAAATACATTCTTCTCGATATGCATGACATCAAGATTATGTCTGATCAAATTGGTGCTCTAATAAGGCAGGTCCCAGAATATACTTCTCTTTGTCCATATGAGTGCGACCAAATCTATCATACTTGTATTCCTTTGTAGGATCTTCGATAGCATTTGATAAATGTTTGACATCTTTCCATATCGTGTCTCCGAGCCACCTTGGCGGTGGATTGGCCTTATCCATAATGTCGGTAAGAAAATCATTTATGTTCCTCTTGAACGGATGATCCTTCGACAAAAATTGTCGATGACAATCGAAGAAGCACAGTTTTTCTTCGTGTTTCAAACGAAAATTCTTAGTGCAATCCATACAATACGGACATGAGAGACAACCATAAGTGCTTCATCCCGATAATATTCCATAGACCGAAAAGTCGTTGATGGTCCACATAAGTGCTGCCCTCATATAAAAATTCTTCTTTCTAAAAATATCATACATGTTGGCGCATACTTTCCACAGCTGATTCAACCCATGTATCAACGGTTGTAAGTAAACATTAATGTTCCTCATCGGATTATTTGGACCAGGGATGATAACTGTTAGGAACATATATAGAGTCTTCATGCATATCCAAGGTGGTAGGTTGTACGGAGTGACGATCATAGGCCAACACAAATACTGGGAGCTCGAAAGTCCGAATGGGTTAAAATCGTCGAAGGAGAACCCTAATCTAATATTACGCGGATCCGTAGCAAAATCTGGATACTCTCGATCAAAATCCTTCTATGCTTCTTTATCGAATGGATGATCCAACACTACATCAATTTTTCCCACCTGTGCCAACTCATGTTGTCGACAGCCTCCTTCACCATAAACAATCTCTACTGCCGCGGTGTCAAAGGCAAGTAGTGCATCGAATCGATCGATTTTTTTCCATATACAAGCCTTCATGTACCAGTTGCCTTGTAGCAATCAGCACAACAAAATCTATAAACTTCTTCATCCTTGTCATCTTTGTAGTACAATATGTATACATTGTGTCAAGCATCAATTTTTTGTATCCCATCTAGAGCAATCTCACCATTCTCTTAGATCGGTAGAAGTCTTTAGGTAACTTGGCACCCTCCGACAAGATCTCTATAATCAACTTGATCAGTCAGTTGTAGCATTCTTACGACATGATAAAATCAGACTTGATGTTCAAAATTCTTGTAACCACCTCCAAAAGTGAATGATCCTTACAACCAGGATATAATGGAGTCATTATATTCTCCAACAACTATATGAACTTTCAGTATCGATATTCGGTGCCTCCTCAGTTGCATCATGATTGTCCAGATAGAAACTAGGTCCCGCAGCGTCGAAAACCATGTTCACCTACCAATCATCATAATCAGCATGGTCGTGGACATCTATATACGGCTCCACATAAGATTCTGGCTCTAATGCTAAAGTCACAAGTTCTTCGTGTGAGGTCCACTAATAGTAATTCTGCGTGAAATCCCTCGAGTACAAATAAAATATCACATCCACTTCTGGATGATATTTCAAGTTATGATATCTCACACACGGGCACTTTATTTTTGTGCCCTCCATGTACTGAAGGAACGCCTTGGCGAAGTGCACGAACTTCTCTACCCCCTATATGAATTTATTTCGCACACCGCACATGTCATAAGGATAACTGTTGTACATCCACGAACGATGCCACAGATAGTAATTCATATCCATTTTTAAATACTCCTACAAAGATGGATAAATATTGTTTAAATGGATGTAAAGATGGATACACATGTTCACCAAAGTAACAACTTCTATTGATGCGTGAGTATCTGAGTTGTGATGTATGAGTAACCATATCATGATTCATGAGTATCCGTATTATAATTTATGACTATCTGTATTCATGACACGTGATTCTCCTATCGTGATTCGTGATTATCCATTTTTTGTAATTGTTATACTATATATTACCAACAAATATTAGGGATATAATTAGATATAAGTTATTATTTATTACTAATAGGTAATAGTGTCGAGTGAATATACCTATCTATTTAGAAATAGGTAAGTAAACCTAGAAACCTAATAAGCAAATATATAAGTTTGATATTGCTTTCCAAACCTAGTAGACATGCATGTAGACAACTCCGATTTTAAACCCCATTAAATGGATGGCTCAGAATAATAAACAAACCTCTATAAGCATAATTTTAGCAAAAAATACATATTTAACAAGAGGTTGGCAAAAAAAAATTCTTCGAAGAAGGAGACACGTAGATCGTTGAGACAAAGAAAAATAGTAATATTGTCATAAGAGTTGATATTCTATAAGGACAACTCAATAGTATTTGTAGTGATAAATACAAATTTTTTTCTTAATTTTGTATAACTTCGGTGGCATATCAATAACATAAGGATTTGTGGATCCTTTAATACATCATGTATAAAAGGATTCACATATTCTTAAATTACTAATACACAACAATAGTTATACAAAATTAAAAAAAAAAATTATATTTATCAACACAAATAATATTGAATTTCATCTTCCTAAAACACCAACTCTTACGATCAATATTATTATTTTCTCTAGCACGAATACCTAATTGTGTCATTCTTGCAAAATCAAATTTTTGTCAAGGACTTATTAAATAGATTACCATTTAGTAAAATTGTACAGTTAGAAGTACACACTAGAAAAGAGTACTTGATCCATATATCATCATTGCCATGTGTGGGGATGGGCATAAATAAAGAAGGATATGGGTGTCATCACGTTTTCCTTGTGAGCCATTATCTGGAAAAAAAAAATACTTTTGCAAGCCTTTTGAGGCTATTAGAGTTATACTAAATTTTTGAAAAATTCTAGAAAAGACTAAGTATTTTAAATTAAAATACTAGATATTTAGATCCTTTCGCTCTTAGTCTTTTTGGGTATAACTCTAATAGCCTCAAAAGGCTTGCAGAAGTAAATTTAGTTTTCAAAGAATGGCTTACATGGACACTTGACTTCGAGTGTCCAACATAGGCACGATCATAGTTACAACTATTATAGACTTATTATTATTATTATTATTATTATTATTATATATATATATATATATGCACTAGAGATTGAATTTAAGGAATATACTTTTACAATACATATCTACATACAAATGTATCATACACCTAACAATATTGACTAAAAGTATCATTACTTAATTTCATAATGAACATTACACTTATACTGTAAATACCACTTTAGATACACATACACATATGAATTTCTTTCAATAATCATGCATATTATGTACAACATTAATTTGTTCTACTCATAACTTTGGATTTATTCCTCCATCCTATAATAGTATCATCAATCTAAACCATGTCTCATAACGTGTCCTATCTCTAGATTTATTTGCCAAATAAACATATAATTCTAAGAAGTTAAATCACACTATATTAAAATTTTCAAAGAAATATATAGAATTGAAATAGGGTTTGTGTGTATGTGTGTCAGTGTGTGTGTGTGTTTGTGTGTGTTTGTGTCAGTGGTGTGTGTGTCAGTTAGTCAGTATGTCTGTGTCACACCTACCATTTATTAATTAAGTTAATAAATACACACATGCAACATTCTTAAGAGTATACATTTGGAAGCAAAAAAACTATATGAAAACAAGTAAACTGGTTATTGTCTAAGTACATAACAAGAAGTTTGTGAGAATTCCTTTTTGGTTGGAGTGTTACAGTGTTGCAATGGTTTCCTAAGAATTTTTCTTTTTTGGATTGTGATACTCCTGGTAGAAGAATAGATTTGTATTTACGAAAACAAGCTTACAACCATCTATCTTAATTATATCCTTCCAAGGAGCAACATCTTCTACGTACAACCAAACTATATATTTGCAAAAACACATGCAGTAACAAAGCCTTTGAGGGACCGATATGGAAACAACTCTAAGGAGGGTGAATAAAGTACAGCGAAAAAATTACCTAATAAAAAATTAAGGCTAAGTACCAACTAAACTTTAGCAACAATATAACAAGTATTTTTGGAAAGTAAAAGTTCAGAGAGCACAAATAAAAACACCGCGATGTATACTGGTTTTTCTCGTGAAAGACTAATCAAGTCCCGAGAACTCTTGCTCAGAGTTAATCCACTATTATCTCAACTAGCGTACAACCACGTGCTTTGATCCAAAGGGCTTACAACCACAAGCTTTGATCCGATGAGCTTGCCGACTTCAAACAAAATAGTACTCAATCTTTACAAGTCGAACAAACTTCTAACCGAGATCGCACTTGCCACTAGAAGGCTGTGAGTTGATCTTAGGAATAGAAATATTTAAAGCTCGGAATAGAATAGGTTTAAAAGTGAGAGATGAATAAAATGAATAGAATCAACCTCTATTTATAGGGTTATAGGAGGACCAAGTTTGGGCAGAGTTCGGTCCCCAAACATTCATAAATTTGAACGTTGGAGCCTGGTCTTCAGGAAGACTGAATCGAATCAGGAAATTGGTTTCCACCCAGACCGAGTTTGGCCCGAGTTCGATCAGTCAGTTTTTAGAATTTTGGGTTCAGATTTTAGTCTATTTTGAGTGGACTATGTTCTGGTTTAGTATGAGTTTAATCTCCCTAGTGCCAACTGTGAACCCAATGTACATTTTTCCTATAAACAAAATAAAAAATACAGCAAAAGATACAAAATCAAGAGCACTTTGATGACGACAATCTTTTGACATTTGAGCAGATTTAAAGACGCATTTTTCCTTGACGACGGTTGTCCAAAGATAAACAGATCTTGAACCCCCAAGGGGGACGCTTCCCCCATCGACCCCCGTCTGCTGACCGGACAGCAGAACCCCCGAGTGCGAGGCTCCGGAGATTTCATAGGAAATTCAGAGAAATCTTCTGGTATAACGTCGTCTTTGGCTAATCATCATTATTTTTACTGCATATGTCCATATTTAATCTTGTTTACTGCTTGTCTGCAAATACATGTTAGACGAACAAAGCAATACACAGTAGCAAATATTATAATATTAATACATATTTGGGCAATGTTGAGTTTAAGTAGAAGTTACTATAGTGATTGCATGATTATCATGATGGTAAACTTAACCGATTAGCCATATTCAAAAATTCAACTTAAACATTAGACTAATACCCTTGGCTATTGTTGTCCGAGCATTAGATTCTTTGTTGGATATTGTTGTCCGAGCATTAGACTGGATCAGGATTAAGGAGGTGAAGTAGGAGACTGAGTAAATCCAGACTAATAACATTTTGCTAATTCTAATCATGTAGTTTTGAAACTCGCTAACACCAAACTGAGCTTTTGGTTAATATGAGAGTAATCACAAAGTCTTGTCTTAGATACAATGGAGTTTTTTTGGCATCAGAGTAAGCTCACATATGAATTTTGAAAGTTGGATTTTTGTTAGCATTAGATTATGCTCACATATGGATTTCGAAAAGCACAAAAGTCTAGTTGCAACATTAGGGAGTAGCCAAGTACATAGCTGCATATACTAGTTGCAATATTTTACTAATCCGATAATTGACCTTACTAACAACAAAGGATAGCCAGAGTCCTCAAATTTTCATTCTTAAGACTAAAACCTTAATGTAAAATATAACACAAAGTAAGCATTGAAACACAATAGGTCAACTTGGATGCCACTTTCGTCGACCATTTCAACCAAAGAAGCTAAGTCTCGTATTCTTCGGTACAGAAGTTACTACTAAACAGATGTGCCATTTTTCGTGCCCTTTTAATTTTTAATATTATATTAGTTCAGAACTAATTAGTGAACTTTGTGTACAGTAATCCAAATTGGAGATACATTATGCTGAAAAAACAAAAAATACATGTCATGAATGATAAGAACTGTTGGCTATCTGGATGTGCAGAAAGATTTTTCATATTAAAAAAGAATTGAAGTAAAAATCAAACATTTAAAACAAGTAAGTCTGACTCTAATCCAGCAACTATATGTTTTCTCATTTTTTTGAATATTGCATATTAATCTATATTATTCTATTCCTACCACAAAAATGAGAAACATACAAGCTATGTTATGTTCATCACTGATGGCTATATATATTCATTAAAGCGCAGACAGAGAAGAAGAAGATAAAAAAAGTTCAGAAAACATATCAACAAGTTAGGGGTAAATTTCTTGAATTATTTTTTTTTATTTGTTTTAGAAAAGAATTTAGAAAACACATCACCAATTTGATTAACAACTTGGTCAAACCATTTTTATCACTGATGGCTATATATACTACATATGTCTTCGATTTGATTTCTCAAGAAATTTTAGGGGAAAAGTACAGAAACAAAACATAGATCGAAGAAGGGAGAGCAGAGAGAAGAGGAGAAAGAATAGATGAGCCAATTTGTCTTTGATTTGACAAAGTTGTTTTCGATTTGATTTCCTTTTCCTCCTCAAGAGAAGTGAGGGTACAGGGGAGAGAGGATAATGGAGGACAAAAGGAGAGGAGAACGAAAGAGAGGGAAAAGGAATTTTTTTTTAAAAAAAATTGCTTCTCGTAACAAAGAAGGGAGAGAAAGGAAGGTGGGAAAGGTAAAAAAAAATTACTTCTTTTTTTGGATTTTATGAAGAGAATTAAATTTTGTACGATTTTATGAATTAAATTTGTCACGCCCCAGTCCCAAATTATGTGGGACCAGACCACGTGGCATTGGCCAGCTGACACGTCTCCGAGGGAATACCCAATTTAATGGACCCAATGAGACGTGTTACGCTGTCCTAAAATACTAACAAGTCTAATACTAGCATATAACAGGTAACATCTAATCCCATCCACAATATATCAAGAAATACTGAAATAAGTACTGTAATATAAATGCTGAGTCTGAAATGTCACAGTACAATCCAGATATGTCTGGTGGGAACAAACCCACTACAAAAGCTAAAATAAGAGTGCTGAAATATAGCATGACTAGAGCATCGTCTATCTAGATAAAGATGCTCTAGCTCTAGATGGTAAGTCTACCCAAGATCAGGGAAACTCGGATGGCAGCACCTCTAGCTCATCCTCGGATGCGTACCTCGTCTCTTACCCAGGTCCGTACATCGTGGGATAGTACACCTCATCTAAATCTGGAAGAAAACTAGGTCCTCAGTGGGACATAACAAGATACATAAAAGCATGCCATATATAAATACTGAATAAAATAAATAAGGGTGTGCTAACCATCTAAGTGAATGCAATGTGAAGACAACATTGGTACGTATAGGTAGGCGTAGGCATATCGTCCACTCTCCGAAGAGCGTGGTATCTGAACATGTAACGTCCATCATTCCGAAGAATGAGGTATCTGCAAATATATACGTCCGTATTGCTCCGAAGAACGCGGTATCTGAATAAAGGATGTCATTGGATCCGTGGCTCCTCTGGGTACTACGGAGTCCAATGTGTGTATCCCATACGCCTACTAGTTGTCTTCCTCGCCCAATGCGGATATACGAATCGAATACACAACGCGCATACCACGTAGCTATATGCCAAGTCACAACTTTCTAGATAATTCTGATTACGTGCTAAACCGTGATGTGTGTCACACGCACCGGTAGCTACTCGAGTACGCGAACCCGCATCCCAACATGAGTTGCAATCGTGATGCGTGTACAAGTGTCAGGGTCTAGGAGAATATCAGAATACCCTCATATATGTAGGTGAGTCTGCTAATGTCTAAGTCAGTTATACTACGTATCGACGTATTTGTCGACTGCACCCGAGTCCATCTCGGACGCACACAGTTATATGTATATTGCAATAGGATAACATGCAACAATTTATAATTTAAACAGTAAAAATTTGGCAAGGTATACTTGCCGAGCAAGAGTTCTGTATAGTGCAAGCGTTCAAACCAGTGTTATATTTAGTGGAAAAAGTGGGGTTAGGGTTTGGGGTGTACTGCATGGAATATATATAGGGAAAGAAGTCGGTTTCCGCGGGGGGGGGGGGGGGGTCTAGTTTAGTATTTAGTGGTTTCAAAACCACTGTTGCTGCTAGTTTTCTTTCTTTTGTTTTGGTTTTGATTTTAGGACAGTTTAGTAATAATAGAGTTAAGAGGCGGTGGAATAGGATAGCTCACACGCGCTGAGAAGGGGCAAAGTTGATTTTTGCTACTGCTGTTGTTGATATTTTTTTTCCTAACGGGTCCGGGTAGGGATTTATGATAGAGGGTTTGGATTTCGGGTTGAGATCCAATAAGAATTTCTTTTCTATATATTTATATATATACATAGAAAATTTTAGAAATTATATTGGTGCATACCATTAAGCTAGCAATTGTCCAAAGGGTCTCCTACATGGAATAAATTAGGAAAAATTTATAATGGCTCCATAAATCCTCTAAGTGCTCAAACACCTCAAAATAAAATCTAAAGAAAAATCTATTTTCTCTATTTAGCTCATAACTATTATAAATAAATAAATAATACGGTTTTCAAGATTAGGGATTTTACATTCTACCAAACTTATAAAATTTTTATTCTCAAAATTTAAAACAGACATATGGTGAAATCTATTGATTGAATTGAAATAATCTGACATACCCAGGCCTTTGAATAGATGGGGAAAACGTTATCGAATATCATCCTCCCGTTCCAGTTTGACTCGCTGGGTGCATGATGCCTCTATGCAATACGAACTAGAGGGATAGTCTGGCCTCGCAATACCTTCTCGCTTTTGTCCAAAATCTCTACGGGCTCCTCCTGGTATGACAAACTTGGCCCGACGGTGATCTCCGAGTGGTCAAGCAAATGACTCGGATCAGGAATGTACCTCCTTATTTGAGATACGTGGAAAACGTTATGCACTCCTTCTAATGTTTGTGGTAAGGCTAATTTGTAAGCAACTTCTCCGATGCGTTCCAGCACATCGAATGGTCCGATGTACCTCGGACTCAGTTTTCCTCTGCCTCCAAACCTGATAGTCCATCGGGTAGGCGAGATTTTTAGAAACACATGATCTTTCACTTGGAACTCTAGAGGTCGTCGATGCACGTTTGTCCAGTGCTTTTGTCTGTCCTGCGCTGCTCGCAGGTGCCCTTGGATCTTCTTTACCTTCTCCACTGTACGAACAACCAACTCTGGTCCTAGAATCTGTCTTTCGCCCACATCGCTCCAACATACTGGGGAACGATACTTCCTACCATACAATGCTAGGGAGCCATCTGAATGCTCGCTTGATAGCTATTGTTGTAGGAAAACTCGACCAAATATAAATGGTCCTCCCATGATCCACTGAAATCAAGCATGCATGCTCTCAACATATCTTCTAGTGTCTGAATAGTATGCTCGGACTAGCCATCTGTCTGCGGGTGATACGAGTGCTGAACTTTAGGCGGGTACCAAGACTCGCTTGCATACTCCGCCAAAAGTAAGATGTGAACCTCGTATCCCTGTCAGACACTATACTGACTGGCACTCCATGAAGTCGCACGATCTCTCTCATATACATGTCTGCTAAGACCTCTGTAGATTGCCCAACTCTGAAGGGTAAAAAATGGGCAGCCTTGGTGAGTCGATCTATGATCACCTATACCGCATTACGACCATTAGAACTCATTGGAAAGCCTATAACGAAGTCCATAGTGATGTGCTCCCATTTCTACTCAGGTATTGGGAGTGGTTGAAGTAAGCCTGCGGACCTCTGATGTTCAGCCTTAACTTGCTGGCACACTAGGCACTTTGCCACAAAGTGGGCTATCTCCCTCTTCATTCCATGCCACCAATGGTACTGTCTCAGGTCTTTGTACATCTTTGTGCCTCCTGGATGAATAGAGTATGTTGAGCTGTGCGCCTCTGTCATCAGGTCTTGACGAAGTTCACCATTCGGGAAATAGAGGCGGTCACCACATCTTAAAGTCCCGTCCTCGCGTATGCGTAATCTTGTTTGTATTCTGGCCTCGGTCCTTTGTCGAAGCCTCTGGAATCTGATATCTGTTGGCAGGGCAGCATTGATCCTCTCGACTAATGTTGATTGCAACTGGTAACTTGATAACTGGCCGTCAGCTCCTGGCATAATGACCTCTATACCCATCTGCTCTAGATCTTTCAACAGATATTGTTGGGTAGTCAAGAAGAATGCTATGGGTCTTCTGCTCAACGCGTTAGCTACTACGTTGGCCTTTTCCGGATGGTACTGCAGCTCAATCTCAAAGTCTGTCATCACCTCGAGCCAATGTCTTTGTCTTAGGTTTAGGTCCTTCTGGGTGTAGACGTACTTCAGGCTCTTGTGATCAGTGAATATTTCACTCGTTCTCCGTATAGATAGTATCTCCAAAGCTTCAAGGCAAAGATGATTGCGGCAAGCTCCAGGTCGTGGGTGGGATAGTTCTTCTCATGGGTCCTCAGTTGCCTAGAGGCGTAGGCCACAACCTTCCCATGTTGCATCAAGACGCAACCTAAACCTTTTTCGGATGCATTGCTATAGATTACGAATCCTCCGGATCCTGAAGGTATGGTCAAGATAGGAGCCGTAGTCAGACGCTTTTTCAGCTCATCGAACGCTATCTGACACTCCTCTGACCAAGTGAACTCCTGTTCCTTGCGGGTTAAGCAATTCATTGGCTCTGCGATCCTTGCGAAGTTCTCTACGAACCTTCGATAATATCCGGCAAGTCCTATGAAACTCCTCACCTCTGAGACGTTGGTAGGGGTCGGCCACGTCTCTACTGACAAAATCTTTACTGGATCTACCGAAATACCATCTCCTGAGATAATGTGTCCAAGAAAAGCGACACGATCTAGGAAAAACTCGCATTTGCTCAGCTTTGCATAGAGTCTCTCACACCTAAGCGTCTCAAGCACTAGCCTCAAGTATTCTTCGTGCTCCTCGTGGCTCTTTGAGTACACTAAGATGTCGTCTATGAAGACTACCACGAACTGGTCCAGATACTGGTGGAAGACTCTGTTCATCAGGTTCATAAATACGGCATGTGCATTTGTCAGTCCAAAAGGCATCACCAAGAACTCGTAATGACCATAACGAGTCCTGAATGCTGTCATTGGAATGTCTTCTCTCCGCACTTTTACCTGATAATAACTTGATCTCAAATCTATCTTTGAGAACACCACCGCTCCTGTCAGTTGGTCGAACAGATCACCAATCCGCGGCAGAAGGTACTTGTTTTTTATTGTCACAACATTAAGGGCTCTGTAATCAATGCACATACGAAATGTTCCATCCTTCTTTGGTATAAACAACACTGGTGCTCCCCAGGACGATGCACTAGGACTAACAAACCCCTTGATCTATAACTCTTCTAGTTGTAGCTTCAGCTCATCCAATTCTTTCTTTGCCAACCGGTACACATTTGAAGATACCGGTGCTGCTCCTGGCACTAACTCAATAGTGAACTCTACCTCTCTATCAGGCGGTAGGCCTGGCAACTCCTCCGGAAATACATCCTCGAATTCTGCAACAATTGCTGGGGGAGCCGTCTCCATAACCATGTAAGCTCCAGGTGTCTGGCCTACTCCTTGCTCGATGGTGCCCCACATGTACTCAAACTCCGGGTGATCTGGTGGTCTAAAAATGACGCTACCCCTCCGGCAGTCTAGTATAGCATTGTACTGGCTTAACCAATCCATGCCTAAAACAACGTCGAAGTTTGGCATCGGGAGTACTAAAAATTGTGCTCTCATCTCCCTACTATACACGACTACGGAGCACGTTCTAATACTGCTGGTAACCGGTACGATGCCTCCTCCAGTAAGAATCTTCCAACTCTTAGGCAAGGGGAAAGTAGCTACTATATGTATGGCTACGAAACTACTAGATATAAAAGATAGCGTAGCGCCAGAATCAAATAATGCAGTTGCAGGTATTGACGCAACTAAAATGGTACCTATGATAGCTTCCCCTTCTGGTTCCTCCGTAACTGCTGCTAAGGCAAAGGCCTATCCGTGCCTCTGTCCTCCTTCCTGCTGCCTGGCTCGGTCAAACTGAGCTTCCTGTGGGGCCAAGGGTGGTCCCTTCTGAAATTCTTCGGGTGCTGGTGGACGCTGACCTCCAGTCGGGGGTAGCATCCTCTGGACTGGTGCTGTTGGCCTTTGTCAAGTCTGGGGTGATGCCTCTCTGCGTTGTGGGCAGTCTCTGGCCAGGTGTTGACTTGCCCCACATATCATGCACAGTCCAAGCTTCTTCCGGCAGTCTCTGACGAAATGTCCCTTCTTGCCACAATGGTGACAAGTCGGAAGCTCCTTGTGCTGATATGGCATTGTCCTTTGTTGTGCCTGCATTCCTGGATGATGGATTGGTCCTCCTGCTCTGGGCTGGGCTTTGGCTGGTATGGTCGTGCTTGAGCGCCTTGCTCCTCTGCCAATGGCCTCCTAGATTCTTGCCTCTGAAAGAACCTCCTCATAGGAGATTTTTTACTGTGTGATGTTATACCTTTGTAGCTCGAAGGTAAGGCCGTGATGGAACCTTCTAGCCTTCTCCAGCTCGTTAGATATTAGGATGTCACCAAATCGACTAAGTCGACTAAACTCTGCGTCGTAGGCATCTACGGTCATAATTCCTTGTTCTAGGTGTAGGAACTGGGAGTATAGAGCATTCCTGACCGTAGCCGGAAAATACTTCGCATTGAAGTACACTAAGAATTGCTCCCACATCTGGTTCTTGCCGACGTCGCGCTCTATGAAGTCCCACCAGTGATGTACTTTGCCTTTGAGTTGGACCCTCACCGTGGTCATCCAAAGGTCTAGATGCAGTTGTGAACCCTCTAGTAGCATCTCCGTGTTGGAGACCCAATCTAATATCTCCTTCGGAGTCTTGCTGCCCAAAAATATTCCCGAGCCCATTTGGCAAAAACCTCGGACAGTACCAGCTGGTTGGACAGGTACAGGTGCTGGTTTAGATGTCCTCTCCAGAGCTGTCATCAAGCTCTGCCTCAAGGTCTCAGTCTGATGCCATTGCGCCTGCATCATAACTTAAAAGAATTGGAACATTTGCGGTTGTCCCTCTAGTTGTGGCATTAGGGCTGGAAAGGGTGAAGATGGAGGCAAAGGTGTATCTGCCTGTTTTGTCGGTGCCTGGGAGGCCTGTCCTTCTTGTTGAGCTAGTGCAGCTTCCTGAGTATGACCATTGTGGAGGTATGGGGTTGATGGATAACCCAGGGTCCGCCTCGGGGACTGGTCTCTCGGGGTAGTCGGGATCCTATTGACATCATGCGAGGTGTCTGTTGCCTGATCAACCCTATCATCTGTGTGTCCACTGGGTACGTCCATATTTTTGGGAAAAATATAACAAGTAAAAAAATATGAAAAGAAACAAACAGGATACAAGCATTTAAATAGAATATGGAAGCATGAAATATGCTGGGAAATTGTCCACGTATTTTATAGTCAAACCCCCAACATACATGAAGTCTCTTCCTACGTAAAACATGGCTTCAAGATTGTTTGCGTAAAACAGGTTGCTAAGCCGTCTGCGTAGAGTAGAGATTCAAGGCAGTCCGCGTAAAGTAGAGTTTCAGAACTGTCCGCGTAAAACATGGGTTCAGAACTGTTCGTGTAAAACAGAGAAGCGTAAAGTAGAGCTCCAGAGTTGTTCGCGTAAAGTAGGGATTCAAACTTATCTGGCGTAAAGTAGAGGTTCAAGCTGTCTGGCGTAAAGTAGGGATTCAACTATCTGGCGTAAAGTAGAGGTTCAAAGTAGTTTGGCGTAAATCAGGGATTCAAACTGTCGGCGTAAAACATGGCTTCAGAGCTATCCGTGTAAAAAGTCTGCGCGTAAAAGATTATTATTCTTCCTGCGTAAAAAGTCTGCGCGTAAAATCTGTGTGCGTAAAGTTTGCAAAAAGTCTGCCTACATAAAGTTTGTGTAAAAATCTGTGCGTAAATGATCTGCACGTAAAATCTGCATAAAAGTTTTCTGCGCAAATTCTGTGTAAAATCTCGGCGTAAAGTCTAGCATATGTTGTAGCGTAAATTTGTACGAGGAACTAGATGAATTTGTCAAATAAATCAGTGATCCTGACATCTGACAAAAAGTACTGCACGATGATCGAGAGGATGGCTGTGATGATGATTTTGCACGGAGACACAGGTTGTCGTTTAGTGACATATTTGATCCACCACTCAAAGGAAGAAAATTGAGTCTTCTGAATACGCTGCCTATTCTTCATTGATAGAAATGATTTTTTACGCTCAAGGATAAGACAAAATGGACAGAATGAGTTTTTACGCTTAAGATCAACAGAATGAGTTTTTACGCTCAAGGTAAGACAAAATCGACAAAAATAAGTTTTTACGCTCAAGATAAGACAAAATCAGACGATACATCAAAAGCTTTTTTTTTTTCACAAGGCTCGAGGCATATCTCTGCATTTAATGTACGAGATTTTATCCTTTGTCATGACTGGGAAAGCTAAAACTATGACTAATACGCTCACATCACCATCCTTGTAGTTTACGCCTAATTAGGCTACTTTGCGCTGGTTATCTATATTCCAGGAATCATCAAGTTTACGCAGGGCAGTTACCTACGTGGCTTGCATGCCATGATCTTATAAAGGTACACGTGTCATACGCAGATTGAACGTGGATAGCAGTTATTATAACCGCAGCGTAAAGGAGACAATCTTCTTCATAGGATAGTTGAAGGGAAGAATGAGAATTTTTAGTCAAGTATGGATGAGATCCTTATACTCTATTCCTATACGCAGGCTTGTTTGGTACAGTTACGTAACCAAGACAATATAATCTTGACCTGCATGGGCCACCACTAAAACCATATCATACCCCAGTCCCAAATTATGTGGGACCAGGCCACGTGGCATTGGCCAGCTGACACGTCTCCGAGGGAATACCCAATTTAATAGACCCAATGAGACGTATTACGCTGTCCTAAAATACTAACAAGTCTAATACTAGCATATAACAGGTAACATCTAATCTCATCCACAATATATCAAGGAATACTGAAATAAGTACTGGAATATAAATGCTGAGTCTAAAATGTCATAGTACAATCCATATATGTCTGGTGAGAACAAACCCACTACAATAGCTAAAATAAGAGTGCTGAAATATAGCATGACTAGAGCATCGTCTATCTAGATAAAGATGCTCCAGCTCTAAATGGTAAGTCTACCCAAGATCAGGAGAACTCGGATGGAAGCACCTGTAGCTCCTCCTCGGATGCGTACCTCGTCTCCTGCCCAGGTTCGTACACCTGGGATAGTACGCCTCATCTAAATATGGAAGAAAACTAGGTCCTCAGTGGGACATAACAAGATACATAAAAGCATGCCATATATAAATACTGAATAAAGTAAATAAGGGTGTGCTAACCATCTAAGTAGATGCAATATGAAGACAACCTTGGTACGTATGGGTAGGCGTAGGCATATAGTCCACTCTCCGAAGAGCGTGGTATCTGAACATGTAATGTCCATCATTCCGAAGAATGAGGTATCTACAAATATATACGTCTGTATCGCTCCGAAGAATACGGTATCTGAATAAAGGAGGTCATTGGATCCGTGGCTCCTCTGGGTACTATGGAGTCCAATGTGTGTATCCCATACGCCTACTAGTTGTCTTTCCTGCCCAATGCGGATATACAAGTCGAATACACAACGTGCATACCACGTAGCTATATGCTAAGTCACAACTTTTTAGATAATCCTGATTCGTGCTAAACCGTGATGTGTGTCACACGCACCAGCAGCTAGTCGAGTACGCGAACCCGCATCCCAACATGAGTTGCAATCGTGATGCGTGTACAAGTGTCAGGGTCTAGGAGGATAACAGAATACCCTCGTATATGTAGGTGAGTCTGCTAATGTCTAAGTCAGTTATACTACGTATCGACGTATTTGTCGACTGCATCCGAGTCCATCTCGGACGCGCACAGTTATATGCATATTGTAATAGGATAACATGCAACAATTTATAGTTTAAACAATAAAAATTTGGCAAGGTAAACTTGCCGAGCAAGAGTTCTGTATAATGCAAGCATTCAAACCGGTGTTATGTTTAGTGGAAAAAGTGGGATTAGGGTTTAGGGTGTACTGCATGGAATATATATAGGGAAAGAAGTCGGTTTCCGCGGGGGGGAGGGGGGTTAGTTTAGTATTTAGTGGTTTCAAAACCACTGCTGCTGCTGGTTTTCTTTCTTTCTTTTGTTTTGGTTTTGATTTTAGGAGAGTTTAGTAATAATAGAGTTAAGAGGCGGTGGGATAGGTTGGCTCACACGCGCGGAGAAGGGAAAGCAAAGTTGATTTTTGCTACTGCTGCTGTTGATATTTTCTTTTACTAACGAGTCCGGGTAGGGGTTAAACGGGTAGTTGGTTTATGATAGAGGGTTTGGGTTTCGGGTTAAGATCCAATAAGAATTTCTTTTTTATATATTTATATATATACATAAAAAAATTTAGAAATTATATTGGTGCATACCATTAAGCTAGCAACTGTCCAAAGGGTCTCCTACATGGAATAAATTAGAAAAAATTTACAATGGCTCCATAAATCCTCTAAGTGCTCAAACACCTCAAAATAAAATCTAAAAAAAAAAATATTTTCTCTATTTAGCTCATAACTATTATAAATAAATAAATAATATGGTTTTCAGGATTAGGGGTTTTACAAATTTTATGAGAATTTTAAGAAGAAAATAAGTTGGAGCTTTTTTCTTCCATGTTGGGCTTGCTCTTATGGTACGATGAGTCCTATGTGGCAAGGGAGATATGCGACAGTAATGCTATGCGGCATAAATCTCTTGCCGTAGACCCTTCACAGCATGCGCGCTATGCGCCTTCTGGGCGCATGGATTTTATGCACATGAATGTTTTGCATATGCTCTGAGCTATGCGCCCAATTGTGCCATGTGGCAGATCTTGCTATGCGTCTGATCTCTCCATGCTCCTGATGGTACATACGACAGAATGCTATGCGCCTGACACTGTACGCCGAACTTGTTACGTGCATAAATTATCATACGCATGTCCTGCTATGCGTCAGGTCGCTATTCGCCAGGCTCGCTACATGCTGCCACGCTGTTGTCATACGGTGGCTTGCTCAAGCGACAACTTTGTCATGTGGCAGTTTTGTCATGCGACGGCTTGCTCATTCGGCAGCTTTGTCATGCGACATATGTGGTCATATAGATGCTTGCTCATTCGGCAGCCTTGTACGTGCATATCCATATACCCACATATGACCCTATGCGCTTGTTTTGCTCATTTTATTGTTTTGCTTGGTTTTGTTGTTTTCCCTTGATCATTTTGATTCCATGCTTTGACCCTAGTAAGTTACAAATGTTAATGAACCATGCGACCTGCAATACTTTATATTTTTATGCACAATGACCAGTACCTGAATTTGACAAAGCTATAGACTCAACCTGACTGTTTGTTGAACTTTTTTCATAGTGGCACCAACCATGTACTTGACCTGAACAATGTGTTACAATGTGAAAAGAGGAATTTTGTGTATCTGACTAATTGAACTGGTATCCTGACTCGACTACTTGTATCCGTGCTGATACATCTACTATGTGCTAAGCGTGTTACATGCCATGATTGTGCACCAAGGTGCCACTTGATCCTGCTCAACATGTGATATTATATGTTCTTGGTTTCTCTAGCATGGATATTATAGTTGGCCAGTAACCATAACGTGGTTATGATGTTGTGAAATATAGCATTATACTAGGGTAAATTTGGATTGGGTCTTCAAGCAACAATGTGGATTCGTACCGAGTGAACACATGCTAAGGCACGATATATAGGGGGAATAATCATGTGACCACACCATAAGATTCCAGTTAACAGTAGGGTTAACTAGGCAACTAAAACATGTAAAGCATTGGAAAGAAACAAAATTCTGAGATCGTGCATGATAGCCACCTCAAGGACATTAGTTATGACATGCTAGGCTGGCCACCCCCGGATACAGTATATCTTTTATACTAGAAGGGTGCAGTATCTGGCTACTAGCTGTTATGCGTTATTATTGATTCGTTAGCACGGTGGCCTTACGAGAGACCGGTGCCTATTTTATGTGCAATGTGTTATTATTAGTTCGGCTAGCCCTGCTCGGACATAATACGATCCGATGATCCCTATTTATGCATTATTTTATTGGGATAATCCAGACTTGCATAGAAAGTCGTAGGATTGATTGACCGATTCTTTAACTGAGCTTGATTGTGCTCTATATCTATGTTAGTAGTATAGGGATATGAACTATCATGATGCGGTGGCCCAACCCTTGTCCTTATTTGGTTGTGGGGTTGGGAGATTACGTTGCGATGGGCTATGAAACGAAATTACGACACAGAGACCTTTAGCATGACCAAAATCAGAGGATGTACTCTATCTCGGAGTGACTCGGCATTTCTTATCCTTGTTTGGTATAAGAATGTCGTATTGCTTCGATGATGGTGTATACGCTTATGATTCTTCATTCGTGCTTCCCTGTGGTACTTGCTATTTGGAGACTAACCTCACTGATTTTTCATAGCCAGGTTTAGAGCCGGAGCCCAATGATCCAACATATCTTCCCTTGATCGATGGTGTGCACCAGACGGATAGTCGTTGAGGGACAAAAGTAGTTTTTTTCCTTCCCTACTCATATTGTACATTCGTTTCTTTTGGACGTTTAGCCACCAATACCTGTTAGCAGGCATATTTGGGCATTAGTCTCCTTTACATGATTGTATTTATTCAGACTGTAGTTGATTTCGGTTATGTACTCTTAATACTCTACTAGCTTATCGTTTTGTGTAGCTAGTTTTCAAATCATTTTGATAGAGCGTCTGGGACGCCTTAGTACTTTATCTTACAATCTCTATGATTGCTGCTTCTTGTTTAAATGATTGAGACAAAGATGTTCAAAGTAACCCTAAGTGACTTGATTGTAGTATGCACTCCTAATCTATTTTACAACATTGGATGTGGCACAGTATGAGTTATAGAGAGGTTTATCGGTCTTAAGCAGGCTAGTAAAACAGTGGATGGAAATGCAGTAGAGTTGTGTAGGCTGAGCAAGTTTTCTCCGATAATGGTGGCTATGGAGCCATAGAAGGCGATGCGACTCCAACAAGGGCTTCACTTGGAGATTATGCAACTCGTGGAAGAACACAACTACCAGACTTTTGATGTCGTATTGACAGCGGCTAGGAGACACGAGCTTACCATTCAGATATTGTCTTCGAGGACTGGGGGCCATAAGAGGTCCCATGCCCAGAGTGGAAGTGGAGGAATAGTACCCCGGAAGTCAATACCATTACCTAGCATTGGTATCCATGATTTAGCACCGCGGAGGCCAGTGGCTTCAATAGTGACATTACCGGCTCGATAGCAGCAACAGTAACGCCAGGGGACGTTAGTTGGTTGTACCTATTGTGGCAAGAAAGGCGATACCAGGGACGTGTACAGGACGACCAATGGATTATGCATGAGGTATGATAGTCCAAACCACATGATTGTTACTTGCCCATTGATGTAGAGGCCAGGAGGACCAGTTCAGCAGTTCCCAACATTGCTAGCACCAGGGACAGTAACAGTACAAAGGACCAACATTAGCAATGAGGCCGTTAGCCCAGCGTTCGTTGCCGACGCAAGCCCAGATGTATCTTAGAGGCAACAATAGTTGGTACCACAGCGGCCGCAGCAGCGTACCCAGGGGAGGCAAGCTGGGAGCACAGAGAGCTAGGGGCAAACATTCACTTTGTCCCTGAAGGAGGCTTTGGCATCAGGCGATGTGGTTGCAGGTAACATCTTAGTCGCAACTTTTTTCTGCTTTTGCACTATTTGATTCAGGGGCTTTCCATTTTTTTATATCTGTACGGTTCGCGACACACATTGGAATAGAGTTCGAGACATTGCTAGAAAGGTTAAATATACTCAATGGTAATGGACTCGTGGGGGGTTAGTAGTGCGCGTATAGCGTGTCCGGTCGTAATGTACGGACGTTCATTAACTGCAAGGTTGATTGAGTTCCCTATGGATAACTTTGATGTTATCCTAGGCATGGACTGGCTGAGAGACAGTCATGCAATGATAGATTATCATAGGGGTAGAATTTTGTTTAGTATTATGGGCAAGGAGGATTTCGTCTTCGTCCGATCAGAGGGGGACCAACGTGAGGATGGAATTGCAGCAACAGTAGCAGATGTAACCTCTGGTTTCCGAAATTGATCAAATTCTTAGACTTTTAAAAAATTTCTTTCAAAATTGTTTGTAAATATTGGCATCCTTTGAAATTATTAATAGGATTATATATTAGTGTCATGTAATATTCTTGAGTTCAAAAGAATTGTTTTAATAAATAATTCCTTTTGATTTTATACTAATAATAATGTTATGTCTTGTTATTATTTTGGTTCAAAATTAAGTTTGAAAATCATAATAAGTTTCGACTAATTATTGAATTTGGATTATTAATTAGTTTTGGAATTTATTTGAGTTTTAATTTAAAATGAAAGTTATCCATATGATATTCTTTTGGTTGGATAATGGATTTTATTAGTCACTAATTGGAAATTAGTTTTTCTTAGGAAGCTTCCTTTCCATATTCCTTGCACCTCCCTCTCCCTTGATTATAACTTAATTGTGCCACTCATAACTTGGGGAGCAAGTCTCACCTCCTTTATAAGGAGAATCATTCATTTGTTTCTTTCCAACCCAAATCTAATTTCCAAAACAATTCAAACACATTTCCCACCATTTACTCAACACTACCACCAGCAACCATTCATCCATCGTGTCCAGACCCGTGTGTCCGTATCCAAATTCTTCGTGTCAGCCGTGTCGGTCTCGGGTCCGACTCTGGGTGTCCATTCCATTCCGTACATTTACATCCACCATCTCAGTGTCCGATACGCCGGATACGGTTCATAGATTCAGAGAACCCCCGTTGAGTCCGACATAATCCCGAATGTACAGATCATTCCTGTGATAGAAGACACGACACCATCCCTGACATAATTTTATCCCAAAATTGACACATTAACAAAAATCTAAACCCTAACCCTAACCCTAACCTGACGGCTGGACCTGAGGTGGGTCTCCTCCGCCGTGTTTCCGCACTCGGTGCCGCCGTGTCCAGATCCGAGTGTCCCGTTGGACCGGATCGGAGTTCCCACCAGCAGATCTCGACCCGAATGACACGCAGTCCCCATCTCGATCCACTACCGGAGTTGTGCGCCTCCGTCTGACCAGGACGCGTCCACTGAGGACAGCTGGATCCAGCCGTTTCTTCCGCTGCGACCTCGAAATCCTCCCGGATCTTCACCGTATCCTCCAGAGCAGGCACAGCCGGACTGCAGTCAGATTTTGTGCCATATCGTCGGATCTTGACATTAACCGACGATCTTCAACCCCAACGCTCCGACTTCCCAACACGTCGCCCCACAGGCTTATTCTGGCGCCATACATTCAGATCCGGCCGATCCCCATGGAGTCGCCATCACCGTCTACCAGTCGGCTGACTCTGTCACCGCCGGTCTCCACCTCGCCATCTGAGCCACCTCCGGGTTTCCTTCTGCAGATGCCGAGCATCGGTCGCCCGACGATCCTCGTTGTAAGCCTCTCGATCTGCCCCTATTTCGAATTCTCATCTTTCCCTCTTCCTTCCTTCCTTCCTTTTAATTTTGGATGAACATTGAAGTGTATTCAGTTGACTGAATTTGTTTGAACTTGGGCTAATAATTTTATTATGGGTTGGATTAATGGGCTTGTAGTTAAAGACGGTTTGGACATTATATTTAATAGTTGGAAACCATATTTGGGGTATATATATAAAATCTTGATTTGGAATTTTTTTATATAAAAACAGAATTGGGTTTTAAGGTAGTTTGATATTATTATGATGGACTGTAAACGTATGATTTGGGTTTTCTAATATATATATATATATATATATATATATATATATATATATTTCTAACCAAACTTTTAGAAGTATACTATTAAAATGGGTTTTCTTAAAAGTTGTTTCCTACATGAACATTTATATGATTAAATAATTGTGGATTATTTACACTAACTACTCATAAGTTTTGGACTTATTACACGGGGTACCCCTATTTTTAAACTTATTACACTAACCACGCCTACGTTTTATGTTTATTACACGGGGTAGCCTTATTTTAAGATAAAAATAAAAAGTTATAACAATAACTACCCCTATTTTTAATTTTTTTTCTAAAGGGAGGGGTGGTTAGTGTAATTAGTTTAAAAGTAGGGTACCCCGTGTAATAAGTCCAAAACTTAGGAGTAGTTAGTGTAAATAATCCAATAATTATTGTATTTACAAATTTCAAATTTTGGACTTTGACAAACTACTAAGGGTAATAAATAAACAACTGATTTTCAAACAAGGAAAGACATAAATAAATTCTTCTCTTAGTCTATCCTCCTTTCAACATTACTAGCTATTTGGACCGTTCTGGACTCATTAGAACTGACTATTACATCATTTGGAATAGTCTGTTGTAGTGTGGTATTGGTACCATTCCGTGTCGATACGTTCGTGTCGCGTACGTCGACTCCAACTAAATTGAGACGAGTACATTCTCTGATAGTTTTTTTTACTTGATAGTTATTATAATGCATGTTATAGTATTATTTACTTGATTTCTAACATGATGGTTACATGTATTAGTATATTATAGATTTTAGTCATAATGTTACTTCTCACACCTTATTGTAGACCTTGACCACTGTGCTCATATTTAGACATCGTATTGTGATTCATGTGTCATAATGTGTCATGATTAGGATTCATTGTACTAGTCGGGGTGGGAGAGTACTAAGTAGGTATGTGATCAACCATTTTATATATATTGTTACTATTGTGGTAGTCAATCCTATAAAATTGAGCCGTACTATTATGGATAGTCAATCCTATGAGATTGAGCCGTACTATTGTGGATAGCCAATCATACATTACCCGTATGATTGAGTCGTACTATTGTGGACATTGTTTAGTATTGTTGTTGATCGCATATCGAAAGTAGTACTTCAAACACGTAGCTGATATAGTCTCTCTTATTACATTTTCTTACTTGTTGTCTTATACCATATTTGTACATTTATACTCATTTCTCATTACTTGCCATATTCTGACATTATTTGATCTGTCTCATCATGTATTCATTACTATTTTCTGCTTTATAGTTTCTACCATGTATTGGAACGACTTTTTGTGTTTGTACTCGTTACATCTTGAATGGATAACATTTTTAGGAATGCTATGCCACACCCTCTTGGACTTCAGAGTTATGTTATAGTCAAGACTGCTCTTACACCGTGGACTGTGAGGTGGCCTCTATAGAGATTTATGCTAGTAGTTCTTTATTTCTGTACTATGCTATAGTTTCGCTTCTATTAGTTAGTTCTTTAGATTATCTTCCTTTTACATATCTTCCTTAGTATATTGTGATTGAGTTATGATGATAATAGTTGTACTTGTTTAGTTGAGAAATTCCTTGAGGTTTAGACAATGTTCTACCGTCAATGCTACGGCGTAGGGTGGACGTGCGCTCGCACTCGTACCCTATCATCAGGGCACGGGTCGTGACACATTTTTATGGTGGCCCATGAAGGTCTCATCTTCGCAATTAGTGCGATGTCGTGGTAGTACCTATGTTTAGTCGTATTAGGGGTGAGCAACGGTTCGATTTGGTTCAAACCGAACCGGATAGCAGAAAAATGTAAAAACCGAAAACCGTTTTTTGCAAAACCGTAAACCTAACCGAACATTTAAAAAACCAAAAAAACTGAACCGAATTTGGACGGTTCGATTTTTGGTCGGTTCGGTTTTATGGGCCAAGTGGGGCCTACTGAAAAAAAATTATACCAACAATAACAGTAAAAAAAATAGAAAATTTAGGAAATCTTTTAATATTACAAACCTCTGCACTATTTCTTTTCATTTGTATAATATATACACAGAAACAAGTCTGAAACATAAATTAAGAGTATATCATAATTAAGCAAGTATCAACAAGTCTCAAACATAAACAAGTCTTCAACTTTTAATACACATAAACAAGTCTCAAACATAAATTTTCTATACAGAATCACTTCAAGCAACTGAGCAAGTATCAAGTATCAACTCAATTATGTTTACATACATCATAATTAAGAGTACTATTACAAAGATTTTGAAATTACAAATTCTGTAGATAGAATTTTACATTATAGAGAACCATGTCCACTTGAGCATTTTTACTTGTATTCTACTAAGTGCAACCTGCAAAATAGAAAATCACTGAAGAAAAAAAGAAAATTTTGTAGGGCTCAGATAGCTTTTTATACATTAATAATGATGTAGTGTAAACTGTGTAGTATATCATCGCTAACTTTCTTATGAACAAATAAATTTGCTAAGTATTAACATATAAGCCAAGTAAAACCCAATCAGTAAATCGAGCCAAGAAAAACCCAGTCAGTAAATCAAACCCAATGTATCATATTTGGCACCATGTATCAGACATGTTAAGTATCAGACATGGCACAAAAAGTTGCAAAAAATGCATAAATGCACAAATAAAGCCATGAATGATGTCTGTTGCTGCTCTGGGGTGAGCAGATTATAATCTGATTAATCATCAGACTTGAAGTTTAGCTCCATGAATCAGACACAAGAAAAAAAAAGGTTCAAGACAAATCAACTAAGTAACTATAAGAAACTACCTGATTGAAGCCATTTTCTTCTAGCAATAGTCATTTTCTTATGCAAAATTCAGCCCCCAACTTATTTTCAAAATCTGAATTATACAACACTAAAGAAGAGAGACAAGATAGGCTCAGAATGACTTTTATGCATCATTAATGAAGCATTCAAGCAATGTGTGCCTCGCCAATGGCTGCAGTAAATGCCTTGCCAATGGCTGCAGTAAATGCCAAATCATCATCGCCAGTTCTTATGAAAAAATTAGTAACATTTCATAATTTTAAACAAATCATCATCTCACCACTGGCTGCAACTGCAACGAATTTCTCACAACTGGCTGCAACGAGTGCCACGTCAGTGGCTGCAACAAGTGCCACGCCAGTGGCTGCAACTACAATGAGTGCCAAGCCAGTGGCTGCAACAAGTGCCACGCCAGTGCGCCACTGCACAACAGAATAAATCAAACAATTGATATGAGACAAAGCACAAGTGTATATATAATAGCAGAGAACAAAATGTAAATCCAGAACATGTATCCAGATCAAACATATCAACTATCAAGCATTAAGTTGGGTTGTAGACTGCAGAAGTAACAACAGCAGTAACAGGCTAAGTAGCACAGACTCTGTAAAAGCAAGTCTAGTCTAGCACAGAGAGTCTAGCACAGTAAGTAACAACAAGTCTAGTTTAATAGCAGCATCAAATGTAAAAGCAAGTCTAGCACAAAGAGTCTTTCAAAAATATTACAAATATTTTGTCTCCAACTAAAAGAGTGTGTTCCCAAAATATTAACAGCAGATAATCAAACCTCGCTTGTTGACATTGATATTGATTTCACGGTTAACTTATCCAAATCTAAATGAAGAAGTTAAAAAATGAAGAAGTTAAAACACACAATAAAAGATACAAAAATAAGAAAATAAATAAGAAAATAAAAATTACCCATATCAACTTTATACATGTCTTCAAACTCCTCTTCAACAATAGATACTATAGGTTGATCGGAAGGCCTCCGTAACCAATCTTGACAACAAATAATAGCGTGAACAATTTTTGGAGTCAATGAGCTCCTATATGAATCAAGCACACGACTACCCGTACTAAAAGCAGACTCGGATGCCATGGTGGATATGAGAACGGCCAACACATCTCGAGCCATCTTCGAAAGGATCGGAAAACGAGAAGAATTTAGCTTCCACCATCCCAAAATATTAAACTCATCACTCTCATTATCATCATCATCTACGGTGCTCTCCTCTAGATATCGATCAAACTCCGATTTAGTATCACCACCACCTAATTCCATCTTATGTTTCTTGAATTGAGCTTTCATAAACTTCTTCAATTGTAAGTTTTCCACCGGTTGATTTACACTAGAAGGTTCAACTCTTTCACTATTAGTAGTAGTACCACCACTTTGATGAGAACTTATATTTTTGTACTCATTAAACATGGAGTACGCAACACTTTTCACTTTCTTTTTCATGAAATCGCTCTTCTCCGGACCATAGAGATGATCAAGAGCATATTCCATGTATTCCAACTTATGTCGAGGATCAAGAATTGGTGCAATAAATATCACCATATTCATTTTCTCAATGTTCCCCCAGTACTTTTGATATTTTTCTCTCATTTTGTCGGCCATGAGAGACAAGTCAAAGTCATCACTCTCCTTTGAAGAGCGCAAAAGAATATCAATGGATGTGATTTCGTCGAAGAAATTATTGCAAGTGACATATAAGGATCCCGAGATACGCAAAGTAAGTTCATAAAAATGTTCTAAGAAAGTGCACAATCTTCTTGCATTAGCCCAATCCTCCTCGGTAGGAAACCCACCATTCTCAGCTAGTTCTAGTTTGAACCATGGATCTTGTCCGGTGAATCTCTCAAACGCACTTTCAAACTTTTGTGCCGTATCCAACATAAAAAATATAGAGTTCAAATGGGTGCTCACATCAAGACACAATATTTTTTTGCTTTGTACCTTTTCGGCTTCAACACACTCCTTGAACTTTTGAAATCGACTAGGAGAATGTCTCACATATCTCACCGCATTTCAAACACGAGCAACCTATGGAGACATCAATTTTAAGCCGTCAACCACAACAAGATTAATGATATGTGCAATGCATCGCATGTGTAAATATTTGCATTGTAGAATGCCATTTCCCCAATTCTGAATTTTTTTGCTTAAATAAGAAATAGCGACATCATTTGAACTCGCATTGTCTACCGTGATAGTGAATTACTCTATCAATACCCCCACTCTAGCAATCACTTCTCTAACGCTTTCCCGATGGCCTTGCCTTTATGACTTGAAATTGGACAAAAGTTTATAATTTTTTTCTTCAACTCCCAATGATTATTTATGTAATGTGCCGTAAGACACATATAATTGATTTTTTGTAACGATGTCCAAGTATCCGTCGTAAGACAAATCATTTGCTTGGACTCTTTCAAATATGTTTTAAACTTACTCTTTTCAATAGAGTAAATATCATAAGAATCACGAGCCACGGTCCATCTTGACGGAATACGAAAGATAGGACACGCCATATTCATAAAGTGTTGAAAGCCCTCACACTCTACAAATCGAAACGGAAGCTCATCAACGATAATCATATGTGTCAAGGCCTTTCTCACCTCGCCTTGATTAAATTTTCAACTAGTTAGTATTTGCTTGCCCCTTGCAATTGATTGCAAGTTGAGTATTGTTTGACTAGGTTCATGATTCTTTGGATTCAATGGACATGCATTCCAGTGAGTTTTCACACTAGTAGTCCCATTTATCTTACTCTGGGAATGGTATTCTTTTCCGCAATGGTTGCAACTTGCTTTTGGACGACCATTCGGATCAAGAAAATTTTAAAATCTTTCCAATGCGGAGCTCTTTCCTTCGAAGGCTTTCTTAAAACCCGAAGCTCCACATTTGGATTAGATAGAGGCTCATTTGTGGCTTGAGAACTAGTTGGTGGTTGAAGATCACCTTCTTGCGACATCTAAAAGCACAAATTTGTACTTTAAAAATATGAAATATAAATAACAAATTTCAGTCAAAAAATTAAGAAATACGCACATTGCATGAATATGAAGATGTTGCCATTGATTGGTTTGGTGCTACACCTATTAAACATCACACAATTATGAATTATATAAGTAACCTAAGTTACCTATGCCTATGCTAACTAACCCTTACCCAATCCTAACCTACATAAACAACCGTTATCATATGTGCAGAATGTCCAGTGCAGACACTGCAGAGTGCAAAGTCATAGTTGCAAAGTGCAGTGTCTTAGTCAGTAGTCACTATTCAGTGTGCCAAAATGTAGAATCAGAGTGCAGATAGTCCCATTACAGAATACAGAGTGCAACACAAATATATGAGATTCAGTTAAACAGCCCTTATCATATGTGCAGAATGTCCAGTACAGACACTGCAGAGTGCAGAGTCATTGTGCCAAAGTATAGTGTCTTAGTCAGTAGTCACTAGTCAGTGTGCCAAAATGCAGAATCAGAGTGCAGATAGTCCCATTACAGAATACAGAGTGCAACACAAATATATGAGATTCAGTTAAATAGCCCTTATCATATGTGCAGAATGTCCAGTGCAGACGCTATAGAGTGCAGAGTCATTGTGCCAAAGTGCAGTGTCTTATTCACTAGTCAGTGTGCCAAAATATAGAATCAGAGTGCAGAACTGCAGATAGTCCCATTACAGAATACATAGTGTAACAAAAATATATGAGATTCAGTTAAACAGCCCTTATCATATGTGTAGAATGTCCAGTGCAGACACTGCAAAGTGCAGAGTCATTGTGCCAAAGTGCAGTGTCTTATTCACTAGTCAGTATGCCAAAATGCAGAATCAGAGTGCAGAACTGCAGATAGTCCCATTACATAATACAGAGTGCAACACAAATATATGAGATTCAGTTAAACAGCTCTTATCATATGTGCAGAATATCCAGTGCAGACACTGCAGAGTGCAGAGTCATTGTGCCAAAGTGCACTATGCAATGTCTTAGTCATTAGTCAGTGTGCCAAAATGCAGAATCAGAGTGCAGATATTCCCATTACAGAATACAGAGTGCACACAAATATATGAGATTCAGTTATAACACTAAAATCCAAGAGTACAACATAATTCATGTATGAAACCCAGATATATGAGATTGCCCAAAATTGAACTATGAAACAACAGATAATATGAAAATGAATGGTTCAAATAGAAATCTTTTTTAAACTATAAATTGCCCAAAATTTATTATAACAGTACAATTAAAAAATACCTAAGTGCATAAATGTTTAGCCACAATTCAGAAAATACAAGAATTCATAATGTAAGAAACAAAGAATTCATAATGTAAGAAAGAAAGAAAATACAAAGATGTCACTTTACCATGTATTAGTCTTTTTAATAACCAAGATGTCACTCTACTATATAATTGTAAACCCCCTCATTTATTTCTATAGATTGACTGGTTTTGGGTTAGACAATTTTGGTTTAACATCAGGTATTTGAGGTTTAGAATTAAGGTTGCAGATGTCTGATTGTTTTAATTAAACCCTTGGCGCGCCCTACCGTTGTTGCAATATTCGGAACCCAATATCAGCCCATAATTTCCAACAAGTTATTGCATTCTAGACTTGACACGCCAACTTAGGCGCTGGACTTTTCCGTCACTCAAAATCATAATCCCTTGTGCTCTAATTTAATTACACAACTTCCCGTATCCAAATTTTATTATTTAATCATGTGTCGCGTCTAGAATGCAATAACTTGTGTCGTTGTCATCAATTTTGAGACACCAACTCAACCCGTTGAGCCGGACAAATTAAAGGGTCCAAGACTGATACCAAGCCTACACCTTTCATGACCTTTGTGTCACTCCCAATTGAGACCCCATGTGCCCCCATTTAATTTAAGAGCACATGACATTTTATTTTAATTTAATTGGGGATACCAACTTTGACTTATCTCATTTTTAATCCCAACTTAACCCAATGCCCCATGAATTAAGCTCATGCAAAACACATAACACCACCTCACCCTACAAAATGCCAAACACCAATTCTCCCACAAATTTTTTATCATTTCATGTGTCTATGCAAATACCCAAACTTAGGAGACAAATTTGCAAAAGTTGCACCAGGTGGCAACACCCCATTGGTTCAAGCCAAATGGAGAACCCCTCCATTCTTTGACTAGTCAACACCCCCTCCCATGAATGAAAAATCTCCATGATCAATCCTGGCCATTTATTCAAATAGGGAGCATCATCACCACACACTCCCAATCCCCATTCCATATAAAGGGTCACCTCACACTCTTCCCAAGAGCAAGCCCTAATCCCCAAACCTAGAAAACCCTACCCCATTTCTCTCTCCTCCATCTACACAAACCCAACCGTATACTTTTTTCTTCCTTTCTTCTTCTTCTCTTTTTCTTCTTCCTCTCCACTTCTTCTTCTTCTTCTTCTTCAGGTGAACCACTTCACTCCGGCCAAGCTTCCCCCCCCGGCCAGCTTATTCCCCACGACTTCGGCCAACCTCCCCTCCGACTGAGCCTCCACCAGTCTCCAACAGCTTTCCTTAACCACCTCCGGTCGAGCATCTCCGGCCACCTGCTCGCCACCTCCCTCTCCAGCGGTTGCCATCACCACCATCACCTCCCGCTGCAACCACCCGCACCGCCACCACTGCTACCTCCAGCACTCACGACCGGCCCGACTACCGCTGCCATCTCCGGCCTGACCACCACGACAACCCTGAACCACCACCACCCCACGACTTCTCCACAACACCTCCACCCACACCACCACACGCCACCAGCACCATCACCCCCGCTGCCACGAACCCGACTCCCCTATGACCACCCTTCACCACCAGCAGCTTTCCGTGCTTCACCACCCCGGCCACCTCCACCACCTCGGCCAGTAACCACCTCCTCCGCCACCGTGGCTCCACACCACCCCACGACCATCATCCCCACCTCTTCACACCACCAGCATCACCACTTCACACCACCCGCACAACCACACTTCCATCCGCACCACCACACATCACCCCTCACCACCAGCAACACCACCCCACGACCACCCTCCGGCCTGCAACCACCTCGCAGCCAAGGTAAACCCCTCCCCTCTACCTATGTGGATTTGTGGTTTACATTGTTATTGGGTTTATTAATTTTAGGGTGTAGTTCTATACATGGTTATGGTTATAACATAATTAGGGATTATATATGTTAAGTTTTAGGGTTGGTTACATTTCAAATTTATGGAATTGTTGGTTAAATACAGGGTTGATACTTAGGGTTTTTATACTAGATGTGAATCTTGGGGTTTAGTGTATAATTGTTCCAGGAATAATAATGAATTTATTAGGGAGCAGGTTAATTATTGTGAGATGAGGACGCAATATTAAAACACTGAATATGATTGAGGAACATGTTAAAGTGTTGGGAAAATGTGAGAGTGATATCAAACCATTAATCAGATATGGAGGGCTGATAAATAATAATAATTTTATTTGAGGAATGGCTAGATTATTGGGGATCAGTGTTCAAATAATTTACGGACTATATTTGTAAATCGAGGGTTTAGATAATTATTAATTATTTGTTTCAAGGATGACGTTTAAAAATATGCTGGATAACGTCTTTGAACAATGAGGTAAAACTAAGGATTTGATCAGGGTTTGATTAACTGAATATCGTGATGAATATAGTAAGATGGAGATTGGTTTGATGATATTATACGGATGATAAATTTGATTAGATGTAACGTGCTCCAAGTCAACCTTGATCAACCCTCTAGCGCCGTGTCCAAGTGAGTTGTAGCTGGGTCTGAGCATATGATTAGACGTGTGTCACATCCTTTTTTGTCACGTGATAGTCTATTGATTGATCTTGTATCTCGTCTCTAGGTACTACGGGATCCGCAGACTTGGACGTTGTACCGGATCCCCATTATCAGCAACCGGACGCAGGCAAGTGTACCTTGCCACCCTGTATTTCAGTTACCAGATATTTATTAATTTATTATATGCATTGTGCACGTGTTTGATTAGAATCGTTACTTCGCGTCCGGGTCACAACCGGGTGCAGACTTTCGTTTGTAACGTTTGGTAACGAATGATAGATGTTCGTAATACCTCGATGTACGTACCTGAGTATATCGTAACCCTAGGACACATTCATACACTGTCATCGTGCCAAATTTCCTGTATCTTGATACTGACATCATGACCGGAACCTGGGATGACCTAAGGGTCGTATTGACTGATAGTTACTTTAGTATGACGAGACTGCTAGATAGAGGTTCAGGTTCAGCGCACAATCGTTGACCGCTTGGGAAGGGGAAGACAGTTACTAGACGTTTGGGCTCCTCTGCACACGCTTATATATGTATATGTACTATTTTTGTAGTGATCCTGTATCTATAGTAGTTGTATCATCCGTGTGACTCTTTGCCCGGAGCTGCGGTACGTCCCGTGTGTTTTCGTGTCCGGAGCTACGGTTTTATTTTGGACAGCCCACGCGTCGAACATTATTTTTAAACTGTGTCTCACTTAGATGGATATGCTAGATTACACCATCGTTGCACTTGTTTCTTTCTGTTATACTATGGCTTGCTATATTTTTGTACCTTGTTACGTCCCTCTGAGGACCTGGTTCCCTGCCAGTTTTGCAGCATAGACGTTTACGGAGTATTTGGAGTTGCTGAAGGAGTTGCTTGTCTTGCAGGCATTGGTACCAGGTACTCATATCGTTTCTACCGGAGTTATGGTTATTTTTATTCATATTGCTTATGCATCTGCTGTTGTAGCCTAGTTTTATAGACTCATATTTCTTCTCGAGTCTATTCGAGTTTGTGTGTTATTGGACGGCCGACTTTAGCACATGTAGCTCATTCTTGTGTATTTCTGTTCATTGTGGATTGAGACATAGATGTTTATATTTATTGGATTATTTAGATAGTTACCAGTAGTTTACAGCTTATACGTATTCGAGTCAGACCAGAGTCTGGTCGAATGTGTAGCTGGCGTGTCTCGTATTCCTGGTCCTACGTATTTTGGGACTGGGGCGTGACATATTTTTGTGGTGGCCCATACAGGTCCGATTTAAATCGTCTTGGTCGCCTGACTGTGCCAAGCGAGCCTGCAAATTAGGAATATATATTATAAATTGTTGTTGAATAGGCTCAATCCTTAATCGATTTTTAAAACTCCCTTCGTAATTGATTATCGCCATTGGACTTCCCAATTCTATTCGTTCAGTTTTTGTCAATATCGTTATCATTGTTCTCATCTCCTATAATTTCGGAAAGACGAATGCTTTAGCCTGATGATTCCCTCCAGAAGAAGATCGAAGTCCAGACGACAGAAGACAGAATTCGTGTAATATTCTCTGAGAAGATTGTTACCCTTAGTAGGATAGATTGATAGGTTCTTTTTGGATTCTAGAACTAGTATGGAAGGTTAGCAAGAGAATTGGATCTAGTGGTACACTACCCGTACTTAAGATAGCAGTGAATTGGGAAGTACTAGGAGCTGGAAGGATTGATGATCATAACCCTCTAGAATAATTTATGGAAGTGCATAGCCCGATGCTAGAAATTAGTTGTTGTATATGATAGCAATACCAGGAACGATGTTATGAGCTAGAGGAGATAGAATTTTAGGCTCTCACCTGGAAGATGATGATCTGATACCAGAAATTCTAGCATGTACTTGGGTGATACCATTATTGTACTATATGACTTGGGGAGATAAATTACAGAAATAATAAATTTGAGGAATATAATTGTAGGAAGAAATGTGAGGAGAAGAGTAATTATACATTAGGCAAGAAAATATTTTCTTTTGGAGGATTGGTGTTGAAAATAGAATGAGAGGATTTATTAGGAGGTTAAGTATAGACTATGACATTTTTCTAGGCATGGATTGTTTAAGCCAATACCACGCGACGCTAGATTGTCGACGTGGTTGCATTATTTTTAGACCACTAGATTATCCTGAGTTAAGTTTCTTCGGGGAGCCTGAGAGCATGGTGTCCAATCTACCTTAGGGGCACACAATGCAAAAGGTGAACCAGTGTACCCCCATAATATATCAGAGTTTGAGGATGTGTTTCTAGATAATCTTCCAGGCCTGTCACCTGACAGAGAGATAGAGTTTGCTATAGAGTTGACTCCAAAAGTCGAGCCAGTTATTTTTTCGTCTTCAGACTAGCACCGATAGAGTTGGTTGAGTTGAAGGTCCATAGTAGAGGATCTCTTAGACAAGGGTTTTAGTCGAGCTAGTATTTCTCCATGGGGAGTACCCATCTTATTGTGCCAAAGAGGGACGGGACGGTACGTTTTGCGTATTGATTACTGGGACGGTATGTTGTGTATCGATTACAGGGCATTTAATGCCGTAACGATAAAGAACAAGTAGCCATTGTCGTGCATCGATGATTTATTTGAATCAGCTAAGTGGCGCATATGTATTCTCGAAGATCGACCTCAGATCAAGCTATCATCAGATCAAAGTACGAAGAGAGGACATTCCGAAGACGGCTTTTCGGACGAAGTATGGACACTATGAGTTTCTAGTCATGCCGTTTGGTTTAACTAACATGCCAGCAGTATTTATGAGCCTGATGAACAATGTTTTCTACCAGTACCTAGATAAGTTCATGGTGGTATTTATAGACGATATCTTGGTATATTCCAAGAGCCAGGAGGAGCACGAGAGACACCTTAGGAATCGTGTTGGAGACGCGGAGGCAGGAGAGGCTGTATGCCAAGCTCAGCAAATATGAGTTCTGTTTGGATAGAGTACCCTTCCTGGGACACATAATCACCAGAGATGGACTATCAGTTGACCCGGAGAAGATAGCTGCAGTTGAGACATGGCCAACCCCTACACCAGTTACAGAGATTAGGAGCTTTCTCGGACTTGCCGGATATTATCGGAGGCTCGTAGAAATTTTTTTGAGGATTGCTGCGCCTATGACGCGACTGACGCGTAAAGGCGAGGAGTTTGTCTGGACCGAAGAATGTCAGACGGCTTTCGATGAGCTGAAGAAGCATCTGACATCAGCACCAATTTTGACACTTTCTTCAGGATCAGGAGAATTTGTAGTGTACAGTAATACGTTTGGGAGCAAATTATGATGTGTACTGATGCAACACGGCAAAGTAATTGCCTACACATCGAGACAGCTGAGATTTCATGAGAAGAACTATCTGACGCACGATCTAGAGCTAGCTGCAGTGATATTTGCACTAAAGCTATGGTGACACTACCTTTATGGAGAGCATGTTGAGATTTACACAGATCACAAAAGTCTGAAGTATGTCTACACTCAGAAGGAGATCAATATGAGATAGAGGCGATTGCTATAGTTGATGACAAAGTAGGATATAGAGTTGCAATACCACCCTGACAAGGCAAATGTAGTAGCAGATGCCTTAATCTGGAATCCCATGGCATATTTTTATGACTCAGTGCCAGTTGTTAGAGGATCTTCAGGAACTCAGGATTGAGATTGTATTGCCAGGCATGGATGGACAGATGGCTAGTTTCGAGGTTCAGTCTACATTGATTAAGAAGGTCAAGGCAGCCCTGCCTACAGATGCAAAATTTTGATGACTGCGAGAGAGGACAGAGGCCTGCATGCAGACGGGACTCAGGATTCATGAAGACAACATTTAGGTGTGGAGATCGCCTATACGTTTCGAGTGGCAAGCTACGCCAAGTGTTGATGACCGAGGGTCATAGTTCTATTTATTCTATTCATCCCGGGGGTACGAAGATGTACCGAGATTTGAGACAACATTACCGGTAGCATGGGATGAATAGAGAGATTGCGAGATTCGTGACGAGATGTTTGGTCTGTCAGCAAGTCAAGACTGAATATCAGAGGACTGCAGGACTATTTTAGCCGCTTTCCATTTCCGAGTGGAAGTAGGAACACATTACCATGGACTTCGTCACAGGATTCCCGTAGAGCCCTAGCGGAAAGGATGCAGTTTGGGTTGTCGTAGACAGACTCACCAAGTCTGTACATTTTATGCCCTTCAGAGTTGGACAGTCCACAGAGATATTAGTTGACATGTATATGAAGCAGATAGTATGACTACATGGGGTGCCTGTCAGCATTGTATCGGATCGTGATTCCAGATTCACGTCACATTTTTGGCGGAGTATGCAGGAGAGTCTAGGAACTCGTCTCAAGTTCAGCACTGCATATCATCCACAGACTGATGGCCAGTCAGAGCGTACGATACAGATACTAGAGGATATGTTGAGAGTGTACATGATCGACTTTGGAGGATCTTGGAAGGACCATCTACACTTGGTGGAATTTTCCTCCTACAATAACAGCTATCAGGCCAGCATACAGATGGCACCTTATGAGGCACTGTACGGCAGAAAGTGCAGGTCACCGATATGTTGGAGTGACGTAGGAGAGCGTCAGATACTTGGTCCAGAGTTGGTAACACAGACAGTAGAGAAAGTAAAGCAGATTCAGAGCCACCTGCGAGCAGAACAGGACAGACAGAAGCATTGGGCAGATTCGCACCGCAGACCTTTGGAGTTCAAGGAGGGTGACCATGTATTTTTGAAGGTATCGCCTACTCGTGGTACCATCAGATTCGGAGACAGAGGCAAGCTGAGTTCGAGGTACATCGGACCTTATGACATCTTGGAATGAGTTGGCGAAGTGGCTTATCGTCTTGCATTGCCTCCATCATTAGAAGGAGTGCATGATGTATTTCACGTATCGCAGTTGAGGAGATACGTGGCAGACCCTAGCCACGTGCTTGATCATTCAGGGATTACAGTCGGGCCCAGTTTATCTTACGTAGAGCAGCCAGTGGAGATACTCGATCACAGTGAGAAGACTTTGAGAGGTCAAACTATTCGACTGGTCAGAGTCGCATGGAAGCATCATTCGCCAGGCGAATCTACCTGGGAGCGCGAGGATTCTATTCGGCAGCGTTTCCCGTATTTATTTGAGGACCAAGGTACGAATTTACGTACCGCATTTGAGTACCAGTTTGCTTTTAAATTCTCGTATCTATTATCGTGCTTTACTTTTAATTTTGGGGACAAAAGTTTTCTAAGTTGGAAAGGATGTAAACCCCCTCATTTATTTCTATAGATTGACTGATTTTTGGTTAGAAAATTTTGGTTTAACATCAGGTATTTGAGGTTTAGAATTAAGGTTGCAGATGTCTGATTGTTTTAATTAAACCCTTGGCGCGCCCTACCGTTGTTGCAATATTCGGAGCCCAACATCAGCCCATAATTTTCAACAAGTTATTGCATTCTAGACTTGACACGCCAACTTAGGCGCTGGACTTTCCCATCACTCAAAATCATAATCCCTTGTGCTCTAATTTAATTGCACAACTTTCCGCATCCAAATTCCATTATTTAATCCTGTGTCGCACACCTGTGTCGTTGTCATTGAGACACCAACTCAACCCGTTGAACCGGACCAATTAAAGGGTCCAAGACTGACACCAAGCCTACACCTTTCATGACCTTTGTGTCACTCCCAATTGAGACCCCATGTGCCCCCATTTGATTTAAAAGCCTATGACATTTTATTTTAATTTAATTTGGGATACCAACTTTGACTAATCCTATTTTTAATCCCAACTTAACCCAATGCCCCATGAATTAAGCCCATGCAAAACACACAACACCCCCTCACCCTACAAAATGCCAAACAGCAATTCCTCCACAAAGTTTTTATCATTTCATGTGTCTGTGCAAATACCCAAACTTAGGGGACAAATTTGCAAAAGTTGCACTAGGTGGCAACACCCCATTGGTTCAAGCCAAATGGAGAAGCCCTCCATTCTTTGACTAGTCAACACCCCCTCCCATGAATGAAAAATCTCCATGATCAATCCTGGCCATTCATCCAAATAGGGAGCATCATCACCACACACTCCCAATCCCCATTCCCTATAAAGGGTCACCTCACACTCTTCCCAAGAGCAAGCCCTAATCCCCAAACCTAGAAAACCCCACCCTATTTCTCTTTCCTCCATCTACACAAACCCAACCATATACTTTCTTCTTCCTTTCTTCTTCTTCCCTTCTTCTTCTCTTTTTCTTCTTCCTTTCCACTTCTTCTACTTCAGGTGAACCACTTCACTCCGGCCAAGCTTTCCCCCCCCGGGCCAGCTTATTCCCCACGACGTCGGCCAACCTCCCCTCCGATAGAGCCTCCACCAGTCTCCAGCAGCTTTCCTCAACCACCTCCGGTCGAGCATCTCCGGCCACCTGCTCGCCACCTCCCTCTCCAGCGGTTGCCATCACCACCATCACCTCCCGCTGCAATCACACCGCCACCACTGCTACCTCCAGCACTCACGACCGGGCCGACCACCGCTGCCATCTCCGGCCTGACCACCACGACAACCCTGAACCACCACCACCCCACGACTTCTCCATAGCACCTCCACCCACACCACCACACGCCACCAGCACCATCACCCCCGCTGCCACGAACCCGACTCCCCTACGACCACCCTTCACCACCAGCAGCTTTCCGTGCTTCACCACCCCGGCCACCTCCACCACCTCGGCCAGTAACCACCTCCTCCGCCACCGTAGCTCCACACCACCCCACGACCATCATCCCCACCTCTTCACACCACCAGCATCACCACTTCACACCACCCGCACCACCACACTTCCACCCGCACCACCACACATCACCCCTCACCACCAGTAGCACCACCCCACGACCACCCTCCGACCATCAACCACCTCGCAGCCAAGGTAAACCCCTCCCCTCTACCTATGTGGATTTGTGGTTTGCATTGTTATTGGGTTTATTAGTTTTAGGGTATAGTTCTATACATGGTCATGGTTATAACATAATTAGGGATTATATATGTTAAGTTTTAGGGTTGGTTACATTTCAAATTTATGGAATTGTTGGTTAAATACAGGGTTGATACTTAGGGTTTTTATGCTAGATGTGAATCTTGGAGTTTAGTGTATAATTGTTCCAGGAATAATAATGAATTTATTAGGGAGCAGGTTAATTATTGTGAGATGAGGACGCAATATTAAAACACTGAATATGATTGAGGAACAGGTTAAAGTGTTGGGAAATGTGAGAGTGATATCAAACCATTAATCAGATATGGAGGGCTGATAAATAATAATAATTTTATTTGAGGAATGGCTAGATTATTGGGGAGTAGTGTTCAAATGATTTACGGACTATATTTATAAATCGAGGGTTTAAATAATTATTAATTATTTGTTTCAAGAATGACGTTTAAAAATATGCAGGATAACGTCGGTGAACAATGAGGTGGAATTGAGGATTTGATCAGGGTTTGATGAACTGAATATCGTGATGAATATAATAAGATGCAGATTGGTTTGATGATATTATACGGATGATAAATTTGATTAGATGTAACGTGCTCCAAGTCAACCTTGGTCAACCCTCTAGCGTCGTGTCCAAGTGAGTTATAGCTGGGTCTGAGCATATGATTAGACGTGTGTCACATCCTTTTTTGTCACGTGATAGTCTATTGATTGAGCTTGTATCTCGTCTCTAGGTACTACGGGACCCGCAGACTTGGACGTTGTACCGGATCCCCGTCATCAGCAGCCGGACGCAGACAAGTGTACCTTGCTACCCTGTATTTCAGTTACCAGATATTTATTGATTTATTATATGCATTGTGCACATGTTTGATTAGAATCGTTACTTCGCATCCGGGTCACAGCTGGGTGCAGACTTTCGTCTGTAACGTTTGGTAACGAATGATAGATGTTCGTAACACCTCGATGTACGTACCTGAGTATATCGTAACCCTAGGACACATTCATACACTGTCATCGTGCCAGATTTCTTGTATCCTGATACTGACATCATGACCGAAACCTGGGATGATCTAAGGGTCGCATTGACTGATAGTTACTTTAGTATGACGAGTCTGCTAGATAGAGGTTCAGGTTCAGCTCACAATCGTTGACCGCTTGGGAAAGGGAAGACAGTTACTAGACGTTTGGGCTCCTCTGCACGCGCTTATATATATGTATATGTACTATCTCTGTAGTGATCCTGTATCTAGAGTATCACCCGTGTGACTTTTTGTCCGGAGCTGTGGTACGTCCCGTGTGTTTTCGTGTCCGGAGCTACAATTTTATTTTGGACAGCCCATGCGTCGAACATTGTCTTTAAACTGTGTCTCACTTTGGTGGATATGCTAGATTACACCATCGTTGCACTTGTTTCTTTCTGTTATAATATGGCTTGCTATATTTTTGTACCTTGTTACGTCCCTCTAAGGACCTGGTTCCCTGCCAGTTTTGCAGCATAGACGTTTACGGAGCATTTGGAGTTGCTTGTCTTGCAGGCATTGGTACCAGGTACTCATATCGTTTCTACCGAAGTTATGGTTATTTTTATTCATATTGCTTATGCATCTGCTGTTGTAGCCTAGTTTTATAGACTCATACTTCTTCTCGAGTCTATTCGAGTTTGTGTGTTATTGGGCGGCCGACTTTAGCACATGTAGCTCATTCTTGTGTACTTCTGTTCATTTTGGATTGAGACATAGATGTTTATATTTATTGGATTATTTAGATAGTTACCAGTAGTTTACAGCGTATACGTATTCGAGTCGGACCAGAGTCTGGTCGAATGCGTAGCTGGCGTGTCTCGTATTCCTGGTCCTACGTATTTTGGGACTGGGGCATGACAATAATCATGAAAAAATGAGTACTAAACATAACAATTTTTTGTTTACAGTAGCAAGTAGCAACCCATGAGTATTCTCTATAATCATAAAAAATTAACTACTATATAATCATGAAAAAATGAGTACTAAACATAAGCATTTTTTGTTTACACTAGGAAGTAGCAACCCATGGGCATTCTCTATAATCATAAAAAATTAACTACTATATAATCATGAAAAAATGATTACTAAACATAAGCATTTTTTTTTACACTGTAAGTAAACTACACAGTAGCAAGTAGTAACCCATGAGCATTCTCTATAATCATAAAAAATTAACTACTATATAATCATGAAAAAGTGTATCTAAACATAAGCATTCTCTATAATCATGAAAAAAATTAACTACTATATAATCATCCAAAGTTAACTAATATATATACACTAGCAAGTAGCAACCCATGACCAAACTATAAGCAATATTTTTGGCAACCCTGCATTTTTTTTGGCAGAAAACATAAGCATTTTTTTGGCAGCAAACATAAGCATTTTTTTTTGCAGCGTCCTGCACATGCAATGATGCAAATACATATTCAAGAATGAGACAGCAAGAGGAAGAGGCCAAGGTACATGGTTTGATGGTTACTTACAGTGAATGAGTACTGAGTAGTGAGTACTGTGAACGAGAACAAGAACAATGTTGCTTCGAGCCTTCGAGTTCCATCATTCATGCAAGAAAATAACTAAGTAAGTCATATCTGAGTCTTGGAGTCGAGATCGAGACTCAGATCTGAGAGAGAGGGAGGGAGGGAAAGAGACTTACTAAGTCTTGTAGGCAAAACTGAGATCCTCAGATGAGTCAGATCTGACTATCTCAGTCTTAGATCCGAGATCGAGATCGAGAGACTCAGATCTGAGAGATGGAGACGGAGAGAGAAGTCCGGAACCATCAGATCTTAGAGATGGAGAGACGGAGCGTCGGAGACGGAGAAAGAAGCCTCACAGACTCGCAGAGATTCGAGAGAAAAAATAGGGTTAGAATTTTTTAGAACGAGAGGTCTCCACTCTCCAATAGATGAGAGTACAATTGAGAAGGAGAGAGAGGGCCGAGACCCATCGTTTGGGCTTAAATAGTTAGGGTTAAATATTGGGTGGGGGGTGTGGTTTAGTAATTTCACACCTATAAAAGTCAATTTCGGTTCGGGTCGGGAACCGTCTGCTAAATCCGTGACCCGAACCGATAACCATTATTTTCCTTTAGGGTAAACCGAACGTCGACCCGTTCAATTCAGACCCGACCCGAAATGTGAAATTCGGTCGGTTCAGGCCGATTTGCGATTTTTGGACCAAAATTTGCTCAGCCCTAAGTCGTACTACTCCGAGCCTGTGATAGAAACTTATTGATGGATTATAGGAGATTTTAGAAAGTTGAGCACTCAATCACAAATTAGGATTTCTTGAGAGATTCCTGGGATGACCCCTGAGAATCTTATTTGGAACTTTGCTTAAATCTATTTTTACTTATTTTTGCTCACTATAAATCCAGCTTGAATACCTGTCATTGTTAAACCTAATTTTTGCATCGAGATAAGTTTTATGAACAATGGAGTAAAATTTGAGTTCACAACCATTTTAGATTAAGAATGGTTAATTAAAATCCTATGCATAAACATTGATGAATATTTTGAGGTTATATTGCTAACCAAGAAAACAAAATTTTGGATTAATATACTACATCGGGGTTTGAAAGATTTAATGAGATTTGTTTGAATGGTAAATGGAAGATTAACGTATGAATTTAAAGAAAATAAAACAAGGATTGCATTAATCGGACTGGAAAGGAAAAAATGATTTACAATATGTGAGAATTAAGAGAACGATATTGTGAATTTGTAACGTGTAATTTATGGAGGAGTTTTATACAAATCTAAGATGGTAAAAATTATTGAGAAAATATATTAATATGTCTTATCATGCTTAGGCTAAGTACCTTCTAGATGATGGTTCCCTATAAGATACGATTATCCTATGAGAAATTGAACTTCGAAGTAATAAATAGGAGAGTAATGGAAGAAAATTGAGGACAAAGGAATAAATTGATAGGACTGGTTACTAAATTTTCTTAGATTATAAAGTCCTTTGAGGTTGCAACTTATCTAGAGGATTTGGTAAACTGATAGCAGGAAAAAATTAACAGTTGAGATTTTGAAGATGATTACAAAACAAGAAATTTGTGATTTACATGTGGTTATTAACAAAAAGGGTTAAATATTTATGAAAAATATTGAAGGATGCTAAAATAACAAATGATGATTTTAAAACAAATGACCCTATAATTTCATTCTTGATTTTGAGGATAGTATAATTGAAATGTGATATTTAAGTATTTGGAAATATTGAGGGTATAATTTACGATTTTGTTAACTATTGACATATGCCGAAAAAAGGGTAGGACAACGACTTCATTTGAATTAAGTAAGACTTCATTTGAATTAAGTAAGCAGGGGTAAGATTCCTATTCTTTGTAATCATTCTTTATTTTTCTTGCTAACTTTGTTCTACTTGCATTACTTGACTTCTATCTAGAAACATGTCACTCTAGCTAACCAATAACTAAGATCTTGTTACCTTGTTTTCCCTTTTCAACTTTATTATATTCCTTACCTTTCAGAATGGCCGAGTCTCTGAAATAAATGAATTAGTTATCAGGTGGTAATGATATAAAAAAGAAGTTCGAGGTTAAAGCTTTAACTTAACAACGTTTATTATTGGAAAAAAAAAACAAAAAATCTAATCGAAACAATGACATTTAAATTTTTGGTGTAGTTGATGAATTATAAATATCCGGGGTTGTATTTTGAGACTGATAAAAGTATTCAATGACGATTGAGGAGTTCAAAACTAACAGCTTCAAAATAAATATTGATTGATCTTGAACCACAACTTAAAATATTGAGGTTACAATTTTCTAAAGGAGGTAAAAGTAATTAAATGATGGAAAAGAGATTTAGTCACTGAAAATTTTTAGTATATGAATTGAAGGTTATTAAGTTATTTCATGATGAAATAAAATTTAATAAATGATTGGTGACAGTAAAAAAAAGTATGAATAAGGATTGGTGGAACATGAACATTTTGGGATTATAGAGTATATAATTTAAGGATGAAAAATACAATTTTAGAGCTTTTAGAGGTTCCAAGAAAAACATAGATTCAAATTTTATTGATGAATATGTTGAGATTCAATTTTAGTTCAACTAGAAGTATATCTAGTTTTGTGACCGATATACCATTTCTATTCTAGACCTTCCTTAAATTTGGAGGACGAAAATTTTCTAATATGGATAAACTTGTAACCTCCGAGGTTTACAAAATTTACCAAATTCTTAGATTTTAGAATTTTTCTTTCAAAATTGTTTATAAATATTAATATTCTTGAGTTCAAAAGAATTGTTTTAGAAAATAATTCCTTTTGATTTTATACTAATAATAATGTTGTCTTGTTATTATTTTGGTTCAAAAGTATGTTTGAAAATCATAATAAGTTTCAACTAATTAATGGATTTAGATTATTAATTAGCTTTGGAATTTATTTAGATTTTAATTTAAAATGATAGTTATCCATATAATATTCTTTTGGTTGGACTAATGGATTTTATTAGTTACTAATTGAAAATTAGTTATTCATGGAAAGCTTCATGAAACTTTTTCATATTCCTTGTCCCTCCCTCCCTTTATTATTACTAATTATACCAGCCATGAATTGGAGAGCAAATCCTACCTCCTTTACAAGGAGAATCATTTATTTGTTTCTTTCCAACCAAAATCTAATTCCCAAAACAAACAATTCAAACACATTTCCAACCATTTACTCAACACTACCACCGACCATTCATCCATCGTGTCCGAACCTGTGTGTCCGTGTCCAAATTCTCCGTGTTAACCATGTTGGCCTCGGGTCCGACCCCGGGTGTCCATTCCATTCCATTTCGTACATTTACATCCACCATCTCAGTGTTCGACACGCCGGACACATTCCATAGATCCAGAGAACCCTGTTGAGTCCGACACAATCCCGCACACAGATCATTCCTGTAATCGAAGACACGACACCATCCCTGACACAATTTTATCCCAAATTGACACAACAAAAAAATCTAAACCCTAACCTGACTTCTTTCCGCCGACTGGACCTGAGGAGTGTTTCCTCCACCGGGTTTTCGTACTCGGTACCGCCGTGTCCAGGTCCGAGTGTCCCGCCGGACCGGATAGGAGTTCCCATCAGCAGATCTCGACCTAGACGACATGCAGACCCCATCTCGATCCACAACCGGAGTTGTGCGCCTCCGTCCGACCCGGACGCGTCCACGATGACAGCTGGATCCAGCTGTTCATCCTTCGCGACCTCGAGCTCCTCCCGGATCTCCACCGCCATCCTCCACAGCAGGTACCACCGGGCCACGGTCAAATTTGGTGCCATATCGCCCAATCTTGACTTTGACCGACAATCTTCAACCCCGATGCTCCGACTTCACAACACGTCGCCCCACCGGCTGATTCCCGCGCCATCGTTTCAGATCAGGCCGATCCCCATGGAGACGCCATCACCATCTACCCGTTTGCTGACTCCGTCACCGCCAGTCTCCACCTCGCTGTCCGAGCCACCTCCGGTTTTCCTTCTGCAGACGCCAAGCATCGGTCGCCCGACGATCCCCGCTGTAAGCCTCTCGATCTGCCCCTATTTCGAATTCTCATCTCTCCCTCTTCCTTCTTTTAATTTTGGATGAACTTTGAAGTGTATTCAGTTGACTGATTTTTTTTTGAACTTGGGCTATTAATTTTAGTATGGGTTGGATTAATGGGCTTGTAGTTAAAGACGGTTTGGACCTTATATTTAATAGATGGAAACCATATTTGGGCTTTATATATAAAAACTGGATTTGGATTTTTTTTTTTTTATATAAAATCAGAATTGGGTTTTAAGGTAGTTTGATATTATTATGATGGAATGTAAACATATGATTTGGGTTTTAAGGTATAAACTGTTTAAGAGTTGAATTTGTGAGTTTATATATATATATATATATATATATATATATATATATATATATATATATATATATATATATATATATATGTCACGTCCAGTACCGAAATACGGAGACGGACATGGCCAGCTACCTGGTACAAGCTACTATACGTCGTACGACGATCACGGTTGCATAAGACAAGGAAGTGCATGCTACAATCAAGTCTCCTAGGGTCAAGAGATTATATGTCTCAATCATTCAAACAAGAAACAGTAAGCATAGAGCATATATGATAAAACAATAAGACGTCCCGAACGTTTTCTTAAAATATTCTGAGACCAGCTGTGCAAAAATAAGAAGCTGCAAGAGTAACAAAAGTACATGATAATGATCAGCTGCAGTCTGATTTAATACAATCATGTAAGAAAACAAATGTCCAGACGACCGGGCTAACAGGTGTCGTTGGCTAAACGTCCAAAAGAAGTAAATGCACAATGATGAGAAGGGAAGAAGAAAACCCACTCGCTATCTCCTGTGACCATGTTCCTGGTACGCGCCATGAGTTGGGAGAAAGTACGCTTGATCCTCGGGTGTTGGCTCGAAATATGGCTATGCAAAATCAGTGGGATTAGACCCCAAATAGCAAGTACCACAAAGGAAGCACAAAAATGGAGAAACAAAAACCCAAAAAATTTAATATATAATAATACATAGGTTCAGTGTCGTAACTTAGGTCAATGGCATATCCTAGCGCAAAGGCCCAACCATACAACCAAACAAGGACAATGGTTGAACTATCACACTATGATAGTTCGTTTCCCTAGGCTACTAACCGAATAATACAATCACAACAATGTCCATTTCTTATATAGGCCAATCACTTGTAAGACTTACAATTTTGTAGAGTCTGAGGTTATCTCCGAATAATGCATAATAAATATCCTCAGATCACGCCAGTGCCGAACATGAGCTAACCGAACCATAGATGAATAAAACAGGTATTCACGAGATGCACCAGTTCCGCGTAGGGCCACTGCGCTAAAAATACGGTATTAGCGGTTCCAGTGTTCCTATAGTGAAACAGTGGCTCAGCTTAATAATATGTCAGATACTGCACTCCACTAAGGTAGATGATATACAGTATCTTTGGTGGCCAGGTCACAGCGAACTTAGAATGAATCTCTGTGGGAAGGTTCGTTGGCATGATCCCGGGATACCATTCCCTCCAAATGTTACAATCAATTTTAGTTACCTAGTTAGCCCTATGTTTTGTTTGAAATCTCAAGACGTAGTCACATGAGAATTTTCCTTAAGATGTCGTACAATGTACGGACACGCTAGATACGAATCCATGGAAGTCAAATCTGGATTCACCCGAGCGTGTATGCAACATTCAGTAAATCAATATCCTAGCCACGCTTTGGTAGTTGACTCGCTTATTATGCCCGTACTGGAGAAATAATATATATTTATAATATCATGAGTTCAGAAATTTTGGAGGCATTCTCGATGCACAACCCAATTATAATTACTTAAAATGTGACACGATGTGTTGTACCTCGACGCACATTAAATCATAAAAAAATATCAGGCAAAAGTGGTATCAGCACGGATATAGTATTCAAGTCTAATTACCAATTATACATTGGGCCACGAAAGAATAATAAAACATTCAATCAAAATAAGTAAGGCCGCATGGGTCTCTAGGCCGCGTGGGAGGTCCATGCCGCATATGGCTCTAGGCCTCATAACAAGTCCTGGCCGTATATGAAGTCAGGCCGCATATGAAGTCTGGGCCGCATACTCAGGGTTAAAGTCTACTCCTTGGAACAAGTGTTGAAGTGACGGACAATGAATAAAGTGTTAGTGATGTGACAAAAAATGATTGATGTGACAATCCATAAAGTGTGTCAGGAAGAAAAGACAAAAATTATAGAAACATGTGCCACGGTTTCAGAATCATGCATCCAAGAAAAAGTTGTCTCATGCCTTGTTTGCCGCATATGCCTGCTTGCCGCATATGGAGTCTGTGCCACATGTAGTTCGATGCCGCATGGAGGTCTCTTGGACTTAGCAAATTTTTTATTCGTTCAACGAGTGAACACAAAGGAGTTCAAGGATAACCTCCAGAACGCTTGTGTGATGGCAGCCATGCGTCCAACAAGATAGACGCATGCTGGTAAGTACGCGGCGAAAGCTCATGCCGCATAGCCCTCTCAGACCGCATAACACTCTCGGCCACATAACTCGCTGGCCGCATGAAGACTTCATCTTCTCCAAACAGCAGGTTCGGCCATGGCGAAAGCTCCAAAGACTGAAATCTTGTTTTATCCATATAATTCTCATTTTAAGTCCAAATCGAGTGAACCAGAAGCCAAAATGCTCTAAATTGAAAGCTCTATCATGCAACAAAAACTGGTTTTTTCTAAAATATATGTTTAATAGATCAAAACAAAAGAAACTCATAAAACCCATAAATCCTAAGTTAGAATTATAGATCTACTCAAAACCATCTATCAAAACAGAAAACTCCAAGTTTTAAAAGTGCTAAGAAACACATAACAAATATAATGAAACAATAATATGGAGGGTTTCTCCATTTCTCATGCAAGGTGTACTTGCCTATGGAAATGGGGAGAGAAAACTAAAGAAAGAGGAAGAAATGAAGTAATGAAGAGAGAGAAGGAAAATATTGGGTTATATATGGTAGGGTTGAGGGTTGAACCAAGGGTTCTCATGAGTTGAACCAACCAACAAAAATGAACCATGACCAGGTTAACCCAAAGAATGAGTCTCGTCTCCACGCACATGCAACTATGCTAAAATAAAATATATTCCAAATACGTATATCGGGAACGGGGAGTGACATCTCTATCCACCTTAAAAAAATTTTGTCCTCGGAATTCAAATTCAAGCAATAGGTAGAGAAGTCAAGACAACCACGATACAAATTTACTAGCAACTACACGTGCGAGCAATATCATCACAACATATAGGTGATCACCTGATCACAGAATTCGAGATATGAAGGCGTAAGAAAGAATATACCTTCTGAATCAAATAGGTGTGGTACCGGGATCGAATATCATCCTCGCGCTCCCATGTCGATTCCCTAGAGAGTGATGGCCCCAAGCAACCCGGACAAGAAAAATAGTCCGGTTCTTGAGTACCTTTTCCATTCGGTCCAATATGGGTACGGGTTGCTCCTCGTAAGATAAGTCGGTACCAACGACTAATTCAGAGTGATCGAGGATATGACTCGGATCCGGAACATACCTACGCAACTGAGACATGAAATACATCGTATACCTCACATAGCGAAGGTGGAAGGGCAAGACGATAAGCAACATAGCCTACCCGCTCAAGAATATCGAATGGACCTACGTATCGCAAACTAAGCTTCCCGCGAACCCCAAATCTAATGACTCTACGGGTCGACAAAATCCGCAAGAACACGTGGTCACCGACACAAAACTCAAAAGGTCTACGATGTTGATCTGCCAAATGCTGATGCCTATCTTGTGCAACCGAAGTCGCTCTCTAATCTGCTTGACAACCTCTACGTGATTATTTCAGGGCCTAACATCTTTCGCTTACCAATGTCGTCCCAAGCCAACAGTGATCTACACTTCCTGCCGTATAGTACTTCAAAATGTGCCATCTGAATACTGGCCTGATAAATATTGTTATACGAAAATTCCACCAAGTGAAGGTGATTCTCCCAAGATCCACCAAGGTCTAAGGTACATTCTCGTAGCATATCCTATAAGGTCTGGATGGTTCTCTCTGATTGCCCGTCTGTCTTGGGGTGGTAAGCTGTGCTGAATCATAACTTGGTGCCCAAAATATGATGCAAACTTTTCCAAAAATATAAAGTAAACCGAGTGTCTCGATCTGATACGATGCTTACTGGGACACCATGTTGTCTCACTATCTGTCACATATACATTTCAGCCAATTATTTTGTAGACTGTGTCACCCCCACATTTCAGATTAGGGGTATTTTCGTCTTTTCATAAATTAACGTATAAATGATTTCATAATATTTAATTATATTTAATTATCGTAATTTTTATTTAATTGTTGCGCCTTACCATTGCTTCGACATTTGGAGCGCTACCCTAGCTATTGCCTTCCAACAAATTTCACAATCTTGTCCTAGACATGCCTGCCTTCTTTTCTGACCCTTGTGTAACTTATAATTATGTTCTCTTGTGCTTCATTTTAGCCGCACAATATTCGTCGCGGACGTTTATTTTAAATCCGAATAAATTCAGTTTTGTATCCTTGTGCGTTCCAATCGAAATTGGAGACACAATCTCGACCCATTTCGTGCAACCCAAATTAGGATAATATTCTATTATGAGTCTACTTCATTTATGACACTTCTGTCCCACTTAATTTTAGTCCCTTGTATTTCTAATTTATTTTAGAACACCAATTGCATTTATTTTTAATTAATTAAACCGTAAACCCAACTTTGTGCAATTTTCTAATTGTTGGGCACTTTTATACAAAAGTGCATTAAGGTGTCCACCCCATTAGACCCGACACGTGAATAAACTCATTTCTCCTTCATGTATATTTTTTCATAATTTTTAGGAGTGTGTAATTCAACACTAAGCTCCTTAAGACTCTGGCCCTCCAAACCTTGAACCGATGTAATCCGAGCCATCCTTTTAAACCCATTCAAATCCTAGCCCATTAAAATCCTACATGAGAAGTCCAAATTCCTAGAGGGGTTGACCAGTCAAACCAATTCTAGGTCAAGCACCCCCTACTTGTATAAATAATCTTTTCCTTTTCTTTACTTTTCCTTTTCTATTTTTCCGTTAAACCAAATGTATACAGCCGACTTTCATCTTCCCTCTTCACCCGAGCCTCCCCTCCGGCCACCACCTTTCCGCCGGAGCCCAGCCGCCTTGACCGATCCACCCCCTCGACCTCACCTCTTCCCGTCGACAGCACCCGATGTGCTGAACCGCCAACACCTCCACCATCTCCTCCCCTCACATCCCGCCGGAACGATCCCATCGCCGGACCGGAGATCCACTTGACCAGTCCCTCCTCCACGACGCCGTCCTCCCCTTCAGCCCAACACCACCTGAGTCAGCCTTTCCTTCCTCCTCCATCATCGTCTCCCATCTCCTCCCCGACTCCTCTCCAACCTTCCTCCGCAGTCTCGCCGGACCACCCGAGCCCGCCGGACGACGAGCAACGACGTCTCCCTCACTCGATCGATCCTTCTCCGCCGGATCTCCACCTCCTCCACTGCACAACCGACCACCTGAACACCCCCAGCACCACCGCGTCGACCACCTTCCCGACCGCTACAGCAACCTCCGGACATCTCCTCCGACTTCCTTCTTCACAGCAGCCATCTCCGCCACCGAGCGGCCACCACGCCTGAACAGCAGGACCTCCCTCTCCTCCTTCCTGTCAACCTCGTTCACCTCCCCCTCGTCGTTCTTCCCTCGACAAACTCCACATCACCTCCACCAGCCCCATCAACGGAGAGCAGCCCCGATGTCCCTGCCCTCCACCTCGCATGAGCTGTCAAGCTCCGATCACGATCATCTTCATCATCATCATCACGATCACGATCAACTTCATCATCATCTCCACCTTGATCATCACGATCACCTTCACCCCCATCGTCGTGATTATCACCATTCACCATCGTCATCGTCGTCAAGCCGATCTCAGGCCCGTGCGCAGGTTCGTTCCTGCCCGCATTTCCATCATTTCATGAACGTATGTGTGTAGTAGTATATGATTGGTATGTATGTAATTGACATCTATAGTATAGGTATTCCATGAGTTTATGTTTAATAGGTATACCATTGGTGTATATATACATATATAAATATAGTATATATATACTCAATTAATCTACATTGGTATATGAGTATTGTTCGATTGGTATAGTAAAGTATATACATATATTTAGTATGGGTACATTATTCAATATGATGTATATATATATATATATATATATATATATATATATATATATATATATATTGGTCAACTAGTATATATTATATATGTAATTAATTGGTATACATATATTGTATATGTATTTAATTTGGTGTATATATATATATTGTAAGTATTAATGCTAGTTAATAATAATTATATATGTACTAGGTGACCCGAGCGTAATTACGGATACCCCGTAGCTACCTTGACCTGTGATCGCGAAATATGTTAGAAGACTGCCATATGTACACTGACATACTGACAAGCCCCGTATCATTGACTGTCTGATTGCACAGCAATTACAGACGCGACACCCGTGCAATTGACGGACACTTGACCCTAGTTGACCAGTGCCCTGCGTCTAGTATTTTTATGACTGTTTGTTAGAGTAATGTCTGATGCAATATTGTATTAATGCTGTCTTTAGGACTGTTGGATTTCAGACAAGATTCAGAAACAGACGTTGGTATTGCCAGCAGTAGGACCCCAAGGGAGTACATTCTCTGATAGTTTCCATTATGTTGATTATTGTAAACACCCTAAATTTTCAGATATTTTAAAATCAATTTTGGGAATTAATATGCAATTTTTTTCAGGAATTTACATAGGAGCTATGTGATTATGTAATTTTTAAATGCTAATATTAAAATAAAATGAAAATATGATTTTATGGTGTAAAATAGAAAACCGGACTTAGGGTAATTTTCTGGGATTTTATTGGGCCTCAGACCTATTTTTAAAAGCCTAAAAACTATTTTTCTAATTAAATTAATTAATTAAATGATTTTTATTATTAAATTTACTGTTTTATTATTATTATTATTATTATTATTTTTATGTTGTTTGGGCCCGGCCCGGCCCAGTGGGCCGAGCCCAGTGACCCAGCCCAGCCCAGCCCTCTCACACCTTAGCGGGTCGGGCGGGTCGGCCAGACCCGAACCAGCGCCCGACCCGGCCCACATACCCGGTCACCCCCAACCCCACGTCTCCCTCTCCCCGATCTCTCCGCCGGCGCCGCGTTTTTCGGCCGGCCACCTCGCCTTCCCCTCCGAAACCCTCGGCCCACGTCGCCCTGACCACGGCCGACCCTCCCCCTATTAAAACCCCATACCCCGACCTCTTCCTCCTCCCTCAAGCTCACCGGAACCCTACTCCGACGACCCCGAGACCCTCCGACCTCCTCCCTGACCCGCCATCCACCTCCCTCCCAGCGCCGCCCAGCTCCTCCCAGCGCCGCCCAGCTCCTCCAGCGCAGCCGGCTGCCCTCTCCCCTTCCTCTTCTTCCTCCGCCTCCCAGCCATCTCCGCCTCCCTCAGACGCTCGACGCCGACCAGCTCGCCGAGAGCCGCAGCCACCGCCCGAGACCTCGTCGGCCCCTCACCGCCCTGAGTCGCCTCCGCAGTGTCCGCCAACAGGAGACACGCGGACACAGCCCTAAACCCTAGCCCTAGCAGAGGACACAGTGTCCAGGACACGAGACGGACACGGAAAATCCTGGTTTCTCGGGTCCCCTTCAGGTACTCGTATCTTGCACCTCGGATCTCTGTTTTCGATTCTGTAAATTTCTACGCGAAGCCTGTATGACCCTCTCGGTGCCCGGACAAACCGCTCGGGGCATCGCGTCCTGTGGTGATCGCACATCGCGATCCAAAAACAGGAAAAACCAGACCCTGTTTCACCCCGGAACTGAGTGCGCCCCGCCAAACGGGACGACTTGGTGGCGCACGGTCTTCACAGATACGTGCGCGTCGTTGATATGGATGTGTGAGATTTTGCGGAAGCTGATTCGGGTGTGCGTGCATACCGGAATCAACGCGTATCCGCGGACATCGTCCCGTATCCGCCTTTTCTGCAATTCATCCTAACTTCGTGCACACACGTCAGATCGAGACAAAACTTGCGCCATCGGACTCGTAGCGATACGTTGGTCCTGTGGGTCAAGTTTGGTCCGATTCTGAGAACGTTGACGAAATCGCGTGTCGTGGGCCCCACAGGCCCCGCTCGACGGGCGATTTCGTGATCGGCTCATCGGAATTCAAATCTGAAAGTTCCGTTGGGTTCGTATCAGCGTTCCTGACCTGTTGACACTAAGTTTGGTGAATTTGGAGACCGTTGACCCTGACACATTTTTCGGTGCAAAGCGGGCCCACCGGTGGACCCCGTGTTGGCCCGAAATTGCTGTTTTTGTCCTTGTCTCCAAATTGGACCCAAGGACAGGCGTTCCTAGCTGTTTGACACCTTCTGAGCGTGATGGTACTGTTTATTTCAGCTTTCGGAGACATCTCTGGAAATTTCCGAAACCAGGACCTTAGTGGAATCCAAACCTCAGGCAAGTGCACCTTGCCAAACTTGCAGTCATTATTTTTATATTTTCTGTAAAAATACTCTGCTGGATTTCTTGTGCAAATTCATATAAACTTGTTTAAACTGCTTAGCCTAGGGAACGTATGACGTACCTAGTGTCCGATCATAGTCGGGTACCGACACCGTACGCGGTGTTGGGTTCGTCATTTAGAGATGGATTTACGATCCCCTTACTTTGTACTTGACCTATCAAGTACCCTACAACCCAGGACACTTGACACTATCATGGACAGAATCCTCCTGAGATATTCGTGGTGATTCTGTATAGGATACAGGACTTGATAGAGATATTTATTTATAGACAGTATGACTTGTTGCATTAGTTATAATCCCGCTGACATGGACATGAGACGTTATGGTCATGGCTTGCGTGATTACATTGGGTGGGGAGAGACACATAGGCTACAGGCTGTTCTACATATATATCTACTATTATTGTGAGGTTGTAGACTCTCCAGCAGAGCTAGACCCTTTACGTGTTATTACTGCTACCGGCTCCCCGACACAGAGCTTGTAGCGGTCTCAGCCTGAGTACTAGTGTTGCTCTCATTTGCATATCACATAGATGGTTACTTAGTTTACCCTGCTGTTCATTTATTTATTGCACTGCTTATTCATTTGGCTTGTTTTATTTTGTGCCTTGCTATGTCCACTGAGGACCTGGAATGGATTATGTCCTCAGGTTTAGCTGAGGAGCAGTACCCCGAGGTATACGGGACCGGAGCTGAAGCTATTGCTGGAATAGAACCGAACACTGAAGACGAGGTGACTGCCGAAGACTTCTCCTGAGTGCCTGTTCCAGTACTCAGTATTTATTTCATGTTTATCTCTTGTTCCTGGCCTATAGAGCCAGTTTATTCAGACTTAAGTCGGGTTATTTCTCCGACTGACTTGTTGTGATTATTGTTGCTACTTATTTCCATTCCATTATGCAGTTATTTCTTTATCTTTATGGATGATATTAGTGTGTCTTGTTGTAGTAGACCTTATTTACAGCTTAAGTACGCCCTGATGGCTCCATTAAATTGGGTTATCCATCGGTGCGTGCTGCTGGCCATTGCCTCGCATTTCCAGTCCCTCGGCATTTTGGGACTGGGGCGTGACATGGTTTTTGTGGTGGCCCATGCAGGTCCAATTTGAATTGTTCGGTTTCAACTTAGGGACCGGAAAGGCCTGCAATAAGATAGGTTATAGGATCTCATCCATTGATTGAATCGTTTTTGAACTCTCTGTCGAATTCAATTTAATTGCTTGAATTGCATCCTGTTTTGATTCCTCTGTGCGTTCTCATTGTTTCCTTTTGGTGCAGAGTTATGGATCCCAGACGTGGTGACGAGACCCCCTTGGGTACACCGACTGAAGCAGGGTTTACCTGTGAAGCTGGAACAACGCCAGATACCAGGGGACAGTCCTCCCAGAGCAATCAAATTGGCCAGCCAAGTTCCAGGTTCAGGCGTGATGACATCCCGCCTCCTCCCCAGTTCCCTCATACGATGCCTGTCTTTCCTCCAGGACAGGCAATGGATGGCCAGCAAATGTTCCAGATGTTCTACGCAATGATGCAGGCCCAACAACTGACCCAGCAGGAGGCCCAACGCCGAGAGGCCGAGAACCTAAGGAACAGCCTGGTCGCAGCATTGGAACATGCAAATCCACCAAATAGGCGGCCAGCGACGGGATCCATCACGGATTTCCGCCAACTTAAGTCCCGTACCTTCTCGGGCAAGGAAGGACCAACTGAAGTACATGAATGGCTTACAAACATACAGCATCAGTTAGAGGCCGCCGAACTACCAAAGGACAAATGGATGACTGCCGTCAGGATGCAACTGACGGACAATGCACATCATTGGTGGCTGTCCGAAGAAAGAAGGCTCGGACATGATCAGGTTACCTGGGAGGAGTTCTCCAGACTCTTCCAGGAAATGTACATCCCTGCTGTGGCTCGGTCAGAACTCCGAGACAGATTCAACCGCCTGATCCAGGGCAACATGACGGTGGAGGAATATAACGCCGAATTCATTCGCCTGAGCCGCTTCGCCCTTCGCTAATTCCCACCGAAGAGGAGAAGGCGGAGAAATTCTTTGATGGGCTCAGGTTCGAGCTTCAGAAGTTAATCGGATCGGTCACACCCACCTCTTACACCGACGTCCTAGCTGCAGCACGTCGGCTGGAGCGCGTTACTCGAAGGGAATCAAGCCTGAAACGTCCCTTCTCCTCCGCACCGTCCAAGTCATCACCAGGGGAATCTGCTAAACGGCCCAGAAGAGCCCGCCTCCAAGAGCAGCAACTAAGAACCTGCCTACTTGCCATTACTGCAGCAAGGTAGGACATATTGAAAAGGAATGTCGACGCAAGCTGGGACTCTGCCTGGTTTACGGATCTGGACAACACTTCTCAAAGGACTGCTCGGAACGTCGAGTTTCTGAATCGACCAGCTCCACTTACAGCTCTTCCAGCTGGGGGAGCAACACAGACAGGGCCTGGAGGAGCCAGGCCACCTCTACAACCTCAGGCAGCATTGTTCCAGCAAGCTCGTCAGCAAAGGGGTCCCGCTTAGGGACGAGGTCAGGCATATGCACTAGCAGTCACTGAGGAAGCTACTACAGGCGAAGTGATAACAGGTACCATATTAGTAGCTTCAATTCCTGCTGTAGCATTATTTGATTCTGGAGCTTCGTATTTATTTATTGCTGCTAGCTTCGTAGCCACACATAGAATAGCTACCGCACCTCTCTCGAAGATGAAGAGAATTCTAACGGGAGGTGAAATTATTCCGGTTAGTGATACTTGTAGATCATGTTCGGTAGTAGTCTGTGGCCGAGAGATGCGAGCCCAATTCCTGATCTTTTCTATGCCTGATTACGATGTTGTACTTGGTATGGACTGGTTAAGTCAGTACCATGCGACACTGGATTGCCGGCTTGGAAAAGTGATATTTAGACCCCCTAGCCTTCCTGAGTTTGAATTTCTATGAGGAGCTGTAGAACAAGGGGTCCAGCCAACTCTTAGGGTATTGACTGTAGAAGAAGATTCAAGTTACCCAAGAGTCATAACGGAATTTGTGGATGTATTTCCCGACGATCTTCCAGGTTTACCACCTGATCGGGAGATAGAATTCACAATAGACCTAACTCCAGGAGCCGAACCTATCACTTCATCTGTATATCAGCTAGCACCTAAGGAGTTAGTGGAGCTGAAAACACAAGTTGACGACCTTCTGGAGAAAGGATTTATCCGGCCCAGTGTTTCACCATGGGGAGCACCTATACTTTTTGTACCCAAGAAGGACGGATCTGTACGGCTGTGCATTGATTACAGAGCCCTTAATGCTGTAACTATTAAGAACCGGTATCCATTACCACGCATTGATGATTTGTTTGACCAATTGAGTGGTGCTAAGGTATTCTCAAAGATTGACCTTAGATCCGGTTATCACCAGATTAGGGTGAAGAAGGAAGATGTCCCAAAGACGGCCTTCAGAACTAAGTATGGACATTATGAGTTCCTAGTTATGCCGTTTGGTTTAACCAACGCACCCGCCGTATTTATGAGTTTGATGAACGGGGTCTTCCATCAGTACTTGGATAAGTTCGTGGTGGTATTCATTGATGATATCCTAGTCTACTCCAAGAACCACGAAGAGCACGAGGAACACCTCCGGATTGTGCTAGAAACCTTGAGAAGGGAGAAGCTATATGCCAAACTCAGCAAATGTGAGTTCTGTATGGACAAGGTACCATTCTTAGGGCATATTATCTCGGGTGAAGGACTGTCTGTGGACCCAGAGAAAGTCACTGCTATAGAAACCTGGCCTACCCCTACCTCTGTTGCGGAAGTGAGAAGTTTTCTTGGACTTGCTGGGTATTATCGGCGGTTCGTAGAAAATTTTTCAAGGATCGTAGAGCCGATGACTAAGCTGACACGGAAGGATCAGGAGTTCATATGGACGAAAGAATGCCAGAATGCCTTCGAAGAACTGAAGAGGCATCTAACAACAGCACCAGTCTTGACTCTTCCCTCAGGGTCAGGAGGTTTTGTTGTTTATAGTGATGCGTCCGGTAGTGGACTAGGTTGTGTCTTGATGCAACATGGCAAGGTTGTCGCTTATGCATCGAGGCAGCTGAAGGTCCACGAGAAGAACTACCCAACGCACGACCTGGAGCTAGCTGCAGTGATTTTTGCATTGAAGATCTGGAGACATTATCTGTATGGAGAAAAGGTCGAGATATTCACTGATCATAAGAGCTTGAAGTATATTTATACACAGAAGGAGCTCAACATGAGGCAAAGGCGTTGGCTTGAGTTGATGGTGGACTTTGACATCGATCTGCAGTACCACCCGGGGAAAGCAAAAGTTGTAGCCGACGCCCTCAGCAGAAAACCCTCGGCTTATTTCTTAACGGAGCAGCCTCAGTTATTACAAGACTTGTAAGATCTGCAGATAGAGGTTGTTCTACCTGGACAAAATGGTTTGCTGGCTAACCTCGAAGCCTCGAAGTGAAGTCATCGCTAGTGGAGAGAATCAAGGAAGCTTTGCCTAATGATGCCAGATTCCGAAGGCTGAAAGAGAGAACCGAAGCAGGCATGCAAACGGGACTTCCTATCCACGAGGACGGAACATTAAGGTGCGGAAATCGCCTATATGTTCCAAATGGAGAATTAAGGCAGGAGTTGATGACAGAAGCGCATAACTCCATATACTCTGTTCATCCAGGAGGGACCAAGATGTACCAGGACCTAAGACAATATTACTGGTGGCATGGAATAAAAAGGGAGATTGCTCGATTTGTGGCAAAATGTTTAGTCTGCCAGCAGGTGAAGGCCGAGCACCAAAGGACTGCAGGTATGTTGCAGCCGCTTCCCATCCCTGAATGGAAGTGGGAGCATATTACCATGGACTTCGTCACTGGATTTCCAAGAAGCCCTAGTGGTAAGGATGCAGTATGGGTCATCGTGGATCGGCTCACTAAGTCGGCTCACTTCATGCCGTTCAGAGTCGAACAATCCACGGAAGTACTAGCCGACATGTATATGCGTCAGATCATAAAATTACATGGAGTGCCGGTTAGTATTGTATCAGATCGAGACTCGAGATTTACATCTCACTTCTGGCGAAGCATGCAAGAGAGTCTCGGCACCAGGCTCAAGTTCAGTACTGCCTATCATCCTCAGACAGATGGCCAATCAGAGCGCACAATTCAGATCCTGGAGGATATGCTACGATCATGTATACTGGACTTCGAAAGATCTTGGGAAGATCATCTGCACTTAGTGGAGTTCTCCTACAACAACAACTATCAGGCAAGCATTCAGATGGCACCTTTCGAGGCATTGTACGGAAGAAAGTGCAGATCACCAATATGCTGGAGCGACGTTGGCGAACGTCAAATACTGGATCCAGAGTTGGTAACAGAGACAGTGGAGAAAGTAAAACAGATTCAGAACCATCTCCGTGCAGCCCAGGATAGACAGAAGCATTGGGCCGATGCACACCGACGACCCCTGGAGTTCAAGGAAGGAGAGCATGTATTTTTGAGGATCTCGCCCACTAGAGGTACTATCAGATTTGGCAGCAAAGGCAAGTTAAGCCCAAGGTACATTGGGCCATTTGATATCTTGGAGCGCATCGGTGAGGTGGCTTACCGTCTTGCATTACCTCCATCCTTAGAGGGAGTGCATGACGTATTCCACGTCTCACAACTGAGGAGGTATGTGACGGACCCAAGCCATATAGTTGATCATTCTGAGATTTCGGTGGGACCTAGCCTGAGATACGAAGAGCAGCCAGTGGGTATACTCGACACCAGCGAGAAGACACTGCGAGGGCAGACAATCAGGCTGGTTCGAGTAGCTTGGAAACAGCACTCTCCTGGCGAATCAACCTGGGAACGAGAAGATGTTATGCGCCAGCGTTATCCACACTTATTTGTAGAATCAGGTAGAACCTAAGCATTCTTTAATTCTGTAAATCTTGCCTATATAGTTTACCCTTCGATTGCGAGGACGCAATCCTCTTAAGGGGGGTAGATTGTAAACACCCTAAATTTTCAGATATTTTAAAATCAATTTTGGGAATTAATATGCAATTTTTTTCAGGAATTTACATAGGAGCTGTGTGATTATGTAATTTTTAATTGCTAATATTAAAATGAAATAAAAATATGATTTTATGGTGTAAAATAGAAAACCGGACTTAGGGTAATTTTTTGGGATTTTATTAGGCCTCAGACCTATTTTTAAAAGCCTAAAAACTATTTTTCTAATTAAATTAATTAATTAAATAATTTTTATTATTAAATTTACTGTTTTATTATTATTATTATTATTATTATTATTATTATTATTATTATTATTATTATTATTATTATTATTATTTTTATGTTGTTTGGGCCCGGCCTGGCCCAGTGGGCCGAGCCCAGTGACCCAGCCCAGCCCTCTCACACCTTAGCGGGTCGGGCGGGTCGGCCAGACCCGAACCAACGCCCGACCCGGCCCACATACCCGGTCACCCCCAACCCCACGTCTCCCTCTCCCCGATCTCTCCGTCGGCGCCGCATTTTCAGGCCGGCCACCTCGCCTCCCCCTCCGAAACCCTCGGCCCACGTTGCCCTGACCACGGCTGACCCTCCCCCTATTAAAACCCCATACCCCGACCTCTTCCTCCTCCCTCATCCCCCCCTCAAGCTCACCGGAACCCTACTCCGACGACCCCGAGACCCTCCGACCTCCTCCCTGACCCGCCATCCACCTCCCTCCCAGCGTCGCCCAGCTCCTCCCAGCGCCGCCCAGCTCCTCCAGCGCAGCCGGCTGCCCTCTCCCCTTCCTCTTCTTCCTCCGCCTCCCAGCCATCTCCGCCTCCCTCAGACGCTCGACGCCGACCAGCTCGCCGAGAGCCGCAGCCACCGCCCGAGACCTCGTCGGCCCCTCACCGCCCTGAGTCGCCTCCGCCGTGTCCGCCAACAGGAGACACGCGGACACAGCCCTAAACCCTAGCCCTAGCAGAGGACACAGTGTCCAGGACACGAGACAGACACGGAAAACCCCGGTTTCTCGGGTCCCCTTCAGGTACTCGTATCTTGCACCTCGGATCTCTGTTTTCGATTCTGTAAATTTCTACGCGAAGCCTGTATGACCCTCTCGGTGCCCGGACAAACCGCTCGGGGCATCGCGTCCTGTGGTGATCGCACACCGCGATCCAAAAACAGGAAAAACCAGACCCTGTTTCACCCCGGAACTGAGTGCGCTCCGCCAAACGGGACGACTTGGTGGCGCACGGTCTTCACAGATACGTGCGCGTCGTTGATACGGATGTGTGGGATTTTGCGGAAGCTGATTCGGGTGTGCGTGCACACCGGAATCAACGCGTATCCGCGGACATCGCCCCGTATCCGCCTTTTCTGCAATTCACCCTAACTTCGTGCACACACGTCAGATCGAGACGAAACTTGCGCCATCGGACTCGTAGCGATACGCTGGTCCTGTGGGTCAAGTTTGGTCCGATTCTGAGAACGTTGACGAAATCGCGTGTCGTGGGCCCCACAGGCCCCGCTCGACGGACGATTTCGTGATCGGCTTACCGAAATTCAAATCTGAAAGTTCCGTTGGGTTCGTATCAGCGTTCCTGACCTGTTGACACTAAGTTTGTTGAATTTGGAGACCGTTGACCCTGACACGTTTTTCGGTGCAAAGCGGGCCCACTAGTGGACCCCGTTTTGGCCCGAAATTGCCGTTTTTGCCCTTGTCTCCAAATTGGACCCAAGGACAGGCGTTCCTAGCTGTTTGACACCTTCTGAGCATGATGGTACTGTTTATTTCAGCTTTCGAAGACATCTCTGGAAATTTCCGAAACCAGGACCTTAGTGGAATTCAAACCTCAGGCAAGTGCACCTTGCCAAACTTGCAGTCATTATTTTCATATTTTCTGTAAAAATACTCTGCTGGATTTCTTGTGCAAATTCATATAAACTTGTTTAAACTGCTTAGCCTAGGGAACGTATGACGTACCTAGTGTCCGATCATAGTCGGGTACCGACACCGTATGCGGTGTTGGGTTCGTCATTTAGAGATGGATTTACGATCCCCTTACTTTGTACTTGACCTATTAAGTACCCTACAACCCAGGACACTTGACACTATCATGGACAGAATCCTCCTGAGATATTCGTGGTGATTCTGTATAGGATACAGGACTTGATAGAGACATTTATTTATAGACAGTATGACTTGTTGCATTAGTTATAATCCCGCTGACATGGACATGTGACGTTATGGTCATGGCTTGCGTGATTACATTGGGTGGGGAGAGACACACAGGCTACAGGCTGTTCTACATATATATCTACTATTATTGTGAGGTTGTAGACTCTCCAGCAGAGCTAGACCCTTTACGTGTTATTACTGCTACCGGCTCCCCGACACAGAGCTTGTAGCGGTCTCAGCCTGAGTACTAGTGTTGCTCTCATTTGCATATCACATAGATGGTTACTTAGTTTACCCTGTTGTTCATTTATTTATTGCACTGCTTATTCATTTGGCTTGTTTTATTTTGTGCCTTGCTATGTCCACTGAGGACCTGGAATGTATTATGTTTCCAGGTTTAGCTGAGGAGCAGTACCCCGAGGTATACGGGACCGGAGCTGAAGCTATTGCTGGAATAGAACCGAACACTGAAGACGAGGTGACTGCCGAAGACTTCTCCTGAGTGCCTGTTCCAGTACTCAGTATTTATTTCATGTTTATCTCTTGTTCCTGGCCTATAGAGCCAGTTTATTCAGACTTAAGTCGGGTTGTTTCTCCGACTGACTTGCTGTGATTATTGTTGCTACTTATTTTTATTCCATTATGCAGTTATTTCTTTATCTTTATGGATGAGATTAGTGTGTCTTGTTGTAGTAGACCTTATTTACAGCTTAAGTACGCCCTGATGGCTCCATTAAATTGGGTTATCCATCGGTGCGTGCTGCTGGCCATTGCCTCGCATCTCCAGTCCCTCGGCATTTTGGGACTGGGGCGTGACAATTATCTCTATAACTCTTGTTGTATAGCGTACATGACTCTGACACTGTTGTTTACACGAGTTGGCATCATTGAGACCTCTCACGAGGAGTCGTGATTTGGAATCTATCGTGCTAGCTGGGGAAAATGGAGAAATATTAGTAGCTTATGTGATCATACCCAACTTACATGCATTATATCTCATCCACACCTCACGTCGGTGCAGCCTTACCATTACATGCCTCATCGCTGTTACATGTGGTTAGCCTGACCTTGCAGGGATGATCGCTAATCAATGTAATGAGTCATATAGTCCCAAGCCGATCACATGATATGCTGATGTTTCACACACTTAGTTAGATGATTCTTGACATGCATCTCTAGTATATTGATCTAGCATCTCTACATGTTCTAGTTATTGTTCTTGTACACACTTACATACCAGTTCATTGTTCTTGTGTGTACTTGTATTTTTATTCATTGCTAGATGTATATTGATGATGATGTTCCAGTATTTCTTTATTCTAGCATTTCCTTATTTCTAGTATTTCTTATTGCCAGTATTCCTATCTGTCTTGTATTTTTTTACACTGTGTTATAGTTTTTGTCAATATATGTGGAACTGCTGTTAGTGCTTGTACTTCGTTCCAATCCTGACTGGATATTTTTTCCAGACTGTGACATAGAGGACTTGTTTCCAGCATACTTGGAGATTGGATGTTATTGATTGCAGGTTAGACTATTTATTGTTGTTTAGACTTGTCTTGTATTTCATATGTTTTCTTCGATATCTTATCGTGCTTATTTTCCGTGATTGAGTATTCCATATTAGTATTATGATATCTGTGTCTCCTTATGGGGTTGGATATTCGTGAGAGTTTGATCAGATAGATTATTGACCTAGACAGCGTTCTACCGCCGATGCTGCGGCATAGGCTGGAAGAACCCACGTACTCGTGCCCCCATACCGGGTGCGGGTCGTGACACGTTTTTAGTGGTGGCCCATGCAGGTCAGACTTCGCAAGTTGTGCGATGTCGTGGTAGTACGACATCTTAGTTGTACTACTGCGTGCTTACTATGGAATATAGGACATAGGATACTATGATGAGAGAGGATAATCAATCACAAAAAAAAAAAAATCTTGAGAGATTCCTGGGACGACCCCTTGTGAATCTTATTACAATTTCCAATTTAAATCTTTTCCTTGTTTCCGTCCGCTCTCGTTGTTGTTATTGAACTTGATTCTTGTTGATCAGTTATTAAATTAAAATCTTGGTATCATTGTTGAGTTTGATTCTTGTTGACCAGTTGTTAAATTTAAATTCTTGGTATCGTTGTTGAGTTGGTTTCTTATCGAGATGAATTTTACGGACTAAACTTTATGGTATCATCTGATGACATATGTTGATGAGAACAGTGAGAAAGGTAAAACGTCTACTTTGGTTATGGAACCTAGAGTTTATCGCAGCTATATTAGCTGTCGTGACGAGAACGTAGGAACCTGACTTGGATGTACATACTGTAGTTATGAAACTTAGAGTCTCTCGCAGCCATACCGGTTGGCGTGGCAAAGATTCTAGATGACATGATTATAGAGTTGCATACCTTAGTTACGGAACCTGTTGTTTATCGCATTTATGCTTACTAGCGTGGCGAGGATTCTGAGTGTCATAATTTCGGATAAACGTGTATGATTATCAGGTTGTATCTTAAAATGGTTCTTAAAGTCTCATCTCAATACTTATCTATTTCGTTATTACAGGACCTTATTCCATCGCTTCTTTTCTTTACTAGCAGTAGGAATGCCTTCAGTTCCTCAGTCCAGTTCCTCTTAGAGTTTCTTTCCATTAGGATTCTTCGTTAGTATGATAATTAGTGACTTGCAATTATGTCTGTGTCTTGTATTAGTGTTGATTGAGTGTGATTTGTTAGTTCGTAAGTGTTTCTTAGTTGGACATGTGAACAGTAGGCATTAATCTAGAGATACCCATAGCATAGTACCTTGTAGCAATAGTTCTATGATAGGCGTTATTATAGTTAGTATTGGCACTATAGATAGAAGGAGAAAAGAGTATCAGTGATGGTTCCAAGAGTAAGTATTAGAGTCAGCATGCCAGTCCTGGATAGTCATGAATTTATGTAGCTGGGTGATCCATGTAAACAATTAAGTATTGAGGAATTGCGTTGAAGATTAATGGAGCATGATGTTCAATTTGATGATTGATACTTGGGTGTGTCAAGAGTAAAGAAATGTATATGCATAAAGGGTATTAATGAGTGTGCCATGAGTAAAAATATATCAAGATGGATCATACAAAGTATGAAGTGTATCACAAATTAGTGTAACAGTCTGTAAAAGATTAAAGGGAGATACGTATACATCAATTGAGATATGAAACCATATGCCTGCCTTTGAGAGTGAAGTGAAATAGCTGTATTATAAAATGTGCAAGTGATCGTGAGTTCTAATAAGTTTGATGAGGTGATCTAATGATAAAGCTAGTGTTACCATACCAAGAGTACTAATATTTTTATATCGAGGATTAGTTGAGCAAGGTGCTAATAACAGTAAGTACTTCGTGTGATGATAACTAGATTGGTGTATTAGTTAATATAGACAGACAATCATTGGAGAAAATACGTGTGATGATAACTTTGATCATTTGGAAGTAATATGGTAAGTAATCCAAGCAGTGCAATGTTCAGTACATAGTTGAGGAGTGTAGACAATTAGTGTAATTGTGTGTACCTTGAGTCTTAGAGGCTGCGAGTATTTATATGCATACTTGTGGATTTAAATTTATAATTTGAAGATTAGAAATAAATTTCAATTTTTAAGAATTTTGAGGAGTTGAGATTCTATGTTATTAAAATGTTTGAGGATTCAAAATTTGATTCAATAAACATAGTCAAAGCTATAAAGATTTTTGGAAGTGATTAAAATTTTATTTCGATATTTGAATATTTGAATTTTGAGGAAAGTATATGCATTTTATTTTAAATTGTTCAAGAAGTTAAATTTTGATGATTTTATTTTGAGGATTAAATTTATGGTGGATAAGAAATATATACTAGTATATGAGTAAATGAAGTGCATATGTAAGGATCTGTTGGCTTGAGCATGATTGAGATGGCACTGCAAACAGACTTGGGTGTCCATCTAGAGTTATATTAGAGGGAGTAGTACTTAGTATGGTGTGTTGCACTTGGTGTGCACTTGAGTGATAAGAACAACTGGTATAAACAATTGCAGTAGGTAAGAGAGTTAGCAGTGGGTGTGCTTGTAGTAGAAACAGTGGTACCTAAGGGATAGAGGTATCAAACTTGGATGCATCATTCAGCCGATGATTATGTTAAGAGGTCCTTGGTATCATATTTTGGTATTAATAGACAGACGTGTGTAATGTGGATAAATTTATGGATATCTTGTGGACTAGTGATTAGTTGATATGGGTATCAGTGTATAGGGACAGGAATTTGTGAATGAATGTGCCAGAGTTAAGTGTATGATAGAGGTTGTAGATGTCCAAGTAATGGGTTAGAAGACTGTGTTCTGTTCTTTTCTTCTGTTCCTTTCCGTCTGTTAGATTAATTAATTTTCTAGTATCATAGCTTGTATCAAAGATCTTCTTGCTAGGATGTAGTTAGTAGTACACCCTGACAGAGACCATAATACCATGACAAAAGAGACTATGACCATGCATGTTTTATCTAGATTGCATATTTTATCTAGATTGCGTGTTGTATGACTATAGGTAGGATTCTCTTAGACTTTGATTGTTGAGGGTTTGACCATAGTGAAGAATTAATGAAGATGTTATGATTTGACAAAGAGAGACAATGTGCCTTAAAATTCGAGGATAAATATTTATTTAAACAAAGAGTTGAGAACGTAATATGACAGAATTGACGATCTTGTTAAATCATTGATTTTATGAAGATTATAATATGATTGAATTAGTTATTAAATTTTGAGGAATTTAAGAAGATTATCATTATAATTATTTAATTGCAAGATAAGAAATTAAAATTTGTATTATGAATGTTGCATTTGAAGATTTCATAAGTATCGCATTGTTTGGGTATTGTGTGGAAAAAAAATCGAGGAATAAGATCACTAATGGATTAGTGTTGAATTTAAATTTTGGGATAAGATTTTTAAATTTTATAAATATGCATTGACTGGATTTCAATTAAAGGATTGGATAGTAAAATTTTGTATTTAGTAATTTACTCAAAATTTGAGGAGTAAGATGATTAATGGATTAGTGTGTGAAATTCAAACTTTTGGATGAGATTATAATTTTATAAATCAACGTTGAGTGGATTTAAATTTGAGGATTGGATATTAAATTTTGAGTATTAATTATTAACATCAAATTTTTAAGGAGATTATGATACGAATGGAATTTATTTTTAAATTTGAGGTTTTTTTCAGAAATATGATATCTATAGAATTTATGAAAGTTGGTGAAATAACAATATGGATTTGCTTCAGGATTATATGGTTTGATGAATTTAATTTTGATGGTACAATAAAATAATGAATAAATACAACTATTGATTATCTTAAATTTCGAGGACGAAATTCTTTTAAGGAGGGTAGACTTGTCACCCCCACATTTCAGATTAGGGGTATTTTCATCTTTTCATAAATTAATGTATAAATAATTTCATAATATTTAATTATATTTAATTGTCGTGATTTTTATTTAATTGTTGTGCCTTAACGTTGCTTCGACATTTGGAGCGCTACCCTAGCTATTGCCTTCCAACAAATTTTATAATCTTGTCCTAGACATGCCTACCTTCTTTTTTGACCCTTGTGTAACTTATAATTATGTTCTCTTGTGCTTCATTTTAGCTGCACAATATTCGTCGCGGACGTTTATTTTAAATCCGAATAAATTCAGTTTTGTATTCTTGTGTGTTTCAATCGAAATTGGAGACACAATCTCGACTCATTTCGTGCAACCCAAATTAGGCTAATATTCTATTCTGAGTCTACTTCATTTATGACACTTCTGTCCCACTTAATTTTAGTCCCTTGTATTTCTAATTTATTTTAGAACACCAATTGCATTTATTTTTAATTAATTAAACCGTAAACCCAACTTTGTACAATTTTCCAATTGTTGGGCACTTATGCAAAAGTGCATTAAGGTGTCCACCCCATTAGACCCGACACGTGAATAAACTCATTTCTCCTTCATGTATATTTTTTCATAATTTTTAGGAGTGTGTAATTAAACACCAAGCTCCTTAAGACCCTGTCCCTCCAAACTTTGAACCGATATAATCCGAGCCATTCTTTTGAACCCATTCAAATCCTAGCCCATTGAAATCCTACATGAGAAGCCCAAATTCCTAGAGGGGTTGACCAGTCAAACCAATTCTAGGTCAAGTTCCCCCCCTACTTGTATAAATAATCTTTTTCTTTTCTTTTCATTACTTTTCCTTTTCTATTTTTCCTTTAAACCAAATATATACAGCCGACTTTCATCTTCCCTCTTCACCCGAGCCTCCCCTCCGGCCACCACCTTTCCGCCGGAGCCCAGCCGCCTCGACCCATCCACCCCCTCGACCTCACCTCTTTCCGTTGACAGCACCCGTTGTGCTGAACAACCAACACCTCCACCATCTCCTCCCCTCACATCCCGCCGGAACGATCCCCTCGCCGGACCGGAGATCCACTCGACCAGTCCCTCCTCCACAACACCGTCCTCCCCTTCAGCCCAGCACCACCCGAGTCCGCCTCTCCTTCCTCCTCCATCATCGTCTCCCATCTCCTCCCCGACTACTCTCCAACCTCCCTCTGCAGTCTCACCGGACCACCCGAGCCCGCCAGACGACGAGCAGCGACGTCTCCCTCACACGATCGATCCTTCTCCGCCGGATCTCCACCTCCTCCACTGCACAGTCGACCACCTGAACACCCCCAGCACCACCGCGTCGACCACCTTCCCGACCACAACAGCAACCTCCGGACATCTCCTCCGACTTCCTTCTTCACAACAGCCATCTCTGCCACCGAGCGGCCACCACGCCTGAACAGCAGGACCTCCCTCTCCTCCTTCCTGTCAACCTCGTTCACCTCCCCTTCGCCGTTCTTCCCTCGACGAACTCCACATCACCTCCACCAGCCCCATCAACGAAAAGCAGCCCCGACGTCCCAGTCCTCCACCTCGCATGAGCTATCGAGCTCCGATCACGATCATCTTCATCATCATCATCACGATCACGATCATCTTCATTATCTCCACCTTGATAATCACGATCACCTTCACCCCCATCGTCGTGATCATCACCATTCACCATCGTCATCGTCGTCAAGCCGATCTCAGGCCCGTGCGCAGGTTCGTTCCTACCCGCATTTTCATCATTTCATGAACGTATGTGTGTAGTATATGATTGGTATGTATGTAATTGACATGTATAGTATAGGTATTCCATGAGTTTATGTTTAATAGGTATACCATTGGTGTATATATACATATATAAATATAGTATATATATACTCAATTAATCTACATTGGTATATGAGTATTGTTCAATTGGTATAGTAAAGTATGTACATATATTTAGTATGGGTACATTATTCAATATGATGTGTATATATATATATATATTGTTCAACTAGTATATATTATATATGTAATTAATTGGTATACATATATTGTATATGTATTTAATTTGGTGTATATATATATTGTAAGTATTAATGCTAGTTAATAATAATTATATATGTACTAGGTGACCCGAGCGTAATTACGGATACCCCGTAGCTACCTTGACCTGTGACCGCAAAATATGTTAGAAGACTGCCATATGTACACTGACATACTGGTAAGCCCCGTATCATTGACTGTCTGATTGCACAGCAATTACAGACGCGACACCCGTGCAATTGACGCACACTTGACCCTAGTTGACCAGTGCCTTGCATCTAGTATTTTTATGACTGTGTTAGAGTAATGTCTGACGTAATATTGTATTAATGCTGTCTTTAGGACTGTTGGATTTCAGACAAGATTCGGAAACAGACATTGGTATTGCCAGCAGCAGGACCCCAGGCGAGTACATTCTCTGACAGTTTCCATTATGTTGATTATCTCTATAACTCTTGTTGTATAGCGTACATGACTCTGACACTGTTGTTTACACTAGTTGGCATCATTGAGACCTGTCACGAGGAGTCGTGATTTGGAATCCATCGTGCTAGCTGAAGAAAATAGAAAAATATTAGTAGCTTATGTGATCATACCCAACTTACATGCATCATAGATCACCCACACCTCACGTCGGTGCAGTCTTACCATTATATGCCTTTTTGTTGTTACATGTGGTTAGCCTGACCTTACAGGGATGATCGCTAATCAATATAATGAGTCATATAGTCCCAACCCGATCACCTGATATGCTGATGTTTCACACACTTAGTTAGATGATTCTTGATATGCATCTCTAGTATATTGATCTAGCATCTCTACAAGTTCTAGTTATTGTTCTTGTACACACTTACATACCAGTTCATTGTTCTTGCGTGTACTTGTATTTCTATTCATTGCTAGATGTATATTGATGATGTTCCAATATTTCTTTATTTTAGCATTTCCTTATTTATAGTATTTCTTATTGCCAGTATTCCTATCTGTCTTGTATTTTTTTACACTGTGTTATAGTTTTTGTCAATATATGTGGAACTGCTGTTAGTGCTTGTACTTCGTTCCAATCCTGACTGGATATTTTTTCCAGACTGTGACATAGAGGACTTGTTTCCAGCATACTTGGAGATTGGATGTTATTGATTGCAGGTTAGACTATTTATTGTTGTTTAGACTTGTCTTGTATTTTATATATTTTCTTCGATATCTTATCGTGCTTATTTTCCGTGATTGAGTATTCCATATTAGTATTATGATATCTGTGTCTCCTTATGGAGTTGGATATTCGTGAGAGTTTGATTAGATAGATTATTGACATAGACAGTATTCTACCGCCGATGCTGCGGCGTAGACTGGACGTACCCACATACTCGTATCCCCATACTGGGTGCGGGTCATGATAGACTGTCCTACTCGAAAAGGAAGAAAGTGAACTACTTTTGTGGGACGATCCACTATCACCCAAACTGTATCTCGACCAGTCAGTGATCTAAGTAAACCAGTCACAAAGTCCATCGTGATGTGTTTCCACTTCCACTCTGGAATAGAAAGCGACTGCAATAATCCTACCGGTCTCTATTGTTCTGCCTTCACTTGCTGACATATCAGACATCAAGATACGAAGCATTTTATTTTCTTCTTCATTTTGTTCCACTAAAAGTGTTACTTGATATCTTGGTACATCTTCGTGCCTCCCGGATGAATGGAATATTGAAAACTGTGTGCTTCAATCATAACTTTTTGCCGAATTTCGTCGCTTGGTATGCATAGACGATTCCCAAACCTTAGCATTCCATCTGCATGTGTTGTCAACTCCTTCCCAAGACCTGACTCAGATTCTTCTCGTAGCTTTTGAATCTTTGGGTCCTCTACCTGAGCTAGTTTGATTCTATCTATCAAAGTTGACTGAATCTATAGGCTAGCTTGAACTTCTGTTCTCTGTGGAACTACTATCCCGATACCCATCTCTCGTAAGTCCTCTAGAATGTGCTTCTGAGTAGTCAATATAAATTTGTCACCTCTTTTGCTAAGTGCATCAGCTACTATATTAGCCTTGTCTGGATGGTACTAAAGTTTCATGTCATAATCTTTCAACAACTCTAGCCACCTTCTCTGCCTCATGTTCAGGTCCTTCTGCGTGAACACATACTTCAAACTCTTATGATCTGTGAATATTTTTACTCGATCGCCATATAAGTATTGCCTCTATAGCTTAAGTGCAAATACTACTGCTGCTAGTTCCAAATTATGAGTTGGATAGTTCTTCTCGTGATCCCTGAGCTGCCGAGAAGCATACGCTATCACTCTTCCTTGCTGCATCAGAACACATCCAAGTCCTTTTCCAGATGCATCACAATACACTATGAATCCTCCGGATCCAGCTGGAAGAGTAAGGATTTGGTGTAGAGATTAACTTCTTCTTTAACTCTTCAAAGGCTATCTGACATTTCGCTGACCATATAAACTTAACTTTCTTGCACGTCAACCGAGTCAATGGTGCCGAGATCTTAGCAAAATCTGACACAAATCTCCTGTAGTATCCTGCCAAGCCCAGGAAACTATGCACTTCTGCTACAGTCTTCGGAACTGGCCAGTTCTCTACTGCATCTACCTTCTTGGGATCAACTAATACTCCTGCTCTAGAAATAATGTGCCCAAGAAAGGATATACGATCCAGTCAAAACTTACACTTACTAAGCTTCGTATATAACTAATGCTCCCTCAAAGTTTGCAGCACTATCCTGAGATGTTCTTCATGCTCCTCCTCATTATGAGAATACACCAGAATGTCATCGATGAATACTACACAAATTGGTCTAAGTTGTCACGTCCCGATCTCCCGCATGAATCGACCGTCCCCGCTGGGTACGAATTCCGTCGGACGATCTCTCCCATCTAGACGTGATGCCTCACGAGCACAAGCTACGCCCGTGCAAGGCCATGATTTGAACATGTGATAAAATAATTAAGCCACAAAATCGTACAGATAGTCCGAATACAGCGAAATGAGAAACAAACATGCAATTGCTAACAAGTTCACAAAGTCATCATAGAGAAAGCATTGAATAACACAAGTATGGAAGTAAAACAAGCACTATATTGATATTGAACAGGTATTACAAGTGGCGTTAGACCGAGATTACAAGTCGCTCAAGTCCCTCTCTCTCTCAACGATAAAAGCGTGCCAAGTGGCTACATTAGTGGAATGATATATAGGCGATGTTCCAATATTTGTCTTGTATATTTGCTTCAGCTCCGGACGCAACACTCCAAAGCTCCAGAGCGAACTCCACGCCTTAGCGCACACGAGAGGACACTCTATACCGAACGAGGTTCTCCCGCACCCTACAAGCAATCTGGTGGGTTATCAGTACATGGATGTAGGTGGGGGGCTTATCGCCTGCTCGACAAATCCAAACACGTTATATAGGTTCCATGCACCATCTGGTAAGTTATTTTTCTAGTCTTGCCTTAGGATCAGTTTTATGGCATAAAATACAAAGCCTAACTCGTGTGGCAGTACGCCGTCCGATATAAGAGTAACACGGCGAGACTTACCAACTTACTATTTTTCCTTTCCTGTCCAATGACACAACCAAGTTAGCTAAACACAAATATATACATATATTGAAATCCAAGAAATCACATAGCGAACACTTGTATACTACGAGTGTGTTTCTAAATCAGGTGCACGATTTTGCTTAAATTGTGAAACACAAGTTACTTTGTTACTCAGATTCAGACGTATTACTCAGTTTACTAAAATTTATATTTCTTAGACACAATATAATGACTCGCACGCGAATTATCGCAACCGAGCCTGACTTGATCTATATGAACGGGTCGCTGGCCTATACGCCATTATGGATATAGTCAAAATAAGATGGTGGTCCCGGTGCCTCGGCGACAGACCGAACTTATTCGTGCTAGCTACTACTAGCGCGACTACCGGATTTCCCCTAGGCCGGATCGGTCCCGGTGTCCCGGCGTCCCGTCCGTAGGAAATCAAGCTTGTGCACAAGCATCCACGACCAAGCTAGTCTCTTTTATTTGTTCTTTCTTTTTCTTTTGATATCTTCTTCTTCTGAGTAAACGACAATGGTTGTAGACGCAGGTAATGAGCCCCTCGCTACAAGCCATCCAAGGCCGTTCCTGACTCACTGGTTCTTTGCATCTTTCTTTATTACGGACTCCTCAAGCCATTCTTTTAGTGTCATTCTCTTAGTGCCATTCATTTTGGTTATTCTTTACTTGCATCTTACTTTTATGTGTTCTTATCATCTGTACAGCTTCGGGTATGGGAACTACCCTGGAGACCCAACGATCCCGAAGCTGTTCCACATTTTTTATTACTTGGCTCAGAACGACTATTTTGATAGTCTTCCTGCCTCAGGTGAGTGAATCATATTTCGTGTTGTGTTCCAGGCCGTGGCATAAATCTATGAGACTAGCATTAAAAAAAGACAAGCTAGTACTAGTTAGCACATGAAGCAGTCAAGCATCAAAACTATTGAAACATAAACCGCCACGCTAACATGAGTCTAACAGGGTTAGTGCGAGGATTGAACCATACAGGGACATATCGAGCGACATAATCCATAAAGCGAGTAGTATAAACAAGTGAAGTAGTGCACTATGAAGAGTATACAATGACCTACTCGAGGCATAGCGGGGTCTACTTTACGAAGATAAGGTAGCATGTGAGGTTCCATTTATAAGCCAAGTTTTATTTCCATGTTCTAACGCAAGTAATACAAGATGGGATTATTCTCTTAGCTAGGTGCGTTGTATTCTTTATTAGCATGAAATGGGTGATTCACCTAGTGACTAGCATGTATCGTCCATATTTTTATGTGTAAGCAAAGACAAGTTCATCGTAGCCACCCACCTTAGCGATGTTTTACCTCGGTCGAGCGATACTCCGAGAGATCCTTTGAAAGTCTAAGTCTGAACTCATCCTTTGCCTCGAACAAGTCTTCTCTCTGAGCAAAGCTGGTCGGATCGTTACACTTGTGCCATTTGAATAGGCTGTCTGCTTGAGCGGAATGGGTCGTTACATTATACACCACTCAGAAAAAATCTCATCCTTGAGACTTCCTGAGCGCAAACCATTCTATCGCACTATCGAATCTATCTCAAGCATAACCGTTGACACAAAGTTGTCACAGTCAACCTGATTATGATAATTGTCAAACATCAGATCTAAAATACAGATGAAACAGATACTCGATGCAAAATATAACAACTCTGTTAGTACTAAAGTCAGACTCTGCAACAGTATTGGTTTCTATTCAAATGTAATCTTTTATTTATTTGAGTCTAGATCTGATGTAAGCTGAGTCGCACTGGCAAAACCCAAGTACCAATACCTAGATACCTAGTCCACTCAAATAAACCAAAGAATCTATCCACCAAATCTGGCCACATTTATTTACAAACTCTACCATACTAAGAGACCGAACTCGTGCCGAGCTCAGACCAAACTTGGTTACACTTTTGGTGTAAAATCAACCAGTTCAATAGCTCCTGATTTCTTGGTCCAACGGTTGGAATTTTGAATTAAACCCCATCCAAATTCTACCAAAATTCTGTTTGCCTACACCCTATAAATAGGATTGAAATTCTTCATTCTTACTCACTCAACCATTCTTAAGTCTTCTATCCTATTGTGAGCAAACCTCTAAAGCCTTAACTTTCCCATCTCAAAGAGCAACTCCCTATCCTTCCTAGTGCCAAGTGCAATCTCGGTCTAGAAGTCTTCTGAGTTGTAAAGAGCTTTGTTCCATCAGTTACTCTCTCTATCTCTAAGCTGTGAAGTTGCGAGACTTCGGATCATACCTCGTGGTGTAAAGAAGTGGCAAGCCTTCGGATCAAAGCTTGTGATTCACTATTGGTGATTAGAGTGGATACAACTCCATGCTTGAGTTCTCTGGTCTGGACTAGTCCTCTCAGAGGAAAATCAGTACACATCTTGGTGTTTATGTTTGCTTTCTCTCACTCTATTGCATATATTCATAACACTGCTAGTAGTATCACTTATACATGAGATATATTCTAACCGCTAGTAGTTGATCAACATTGCATGTCATAGAATTATATTTTAACAGGTGATTTTATTCCGCTACATACATAAACTCTATTCACCCCTCTAGATTTGCCATACACGGTCCTACAATTGGTAGCAGAGCAGGTGCTCTCTTTATATAGATATTACTGATATCAATTTCTCCTACAATTAGTATCAAAATAGGTACTCCTATATTGGAACTATTGCTGATATAAATTGCTCCTTCAATTGGTATCAAATGAGGTAGTCTCTTATTTAGTTTCTGATCCCAATTGTTCCTACAATTGATATCAGAACTGGTACTCTTATATTAGAACTTTTACTTATACCATTTACTCCTCAAATTGGTATCAGAACGGGTACTCTTTATATAGGAACTATTGCTCCTCAATCAGTATCAGAACAAGTTCTCATGATTACCGGATTAACATCCAAAGAGTATAACATATGGCAACAACAAGATCACTATTTTTCATCAATGGTGAAAGGCAACTCCTTGACAAACCACCTGTTTTTAACAGCACTAACTATTTATTTTGGAAAATACATATGGGTGCTTTTCTAAAATCTCTTGGCTTTAACTTATGGACATATGTTACTAATAGATACAAAAGAGTTGACAAAGCAGATAATGAATATACCGAAGATGAAAAGAAAGCAACAAGCGATGATGCAAAGGCAACGTACATGCTCTACTGTATTCTAAGAGAAGACGAATTCAAACTTATCTCCAAGTGCAAAACATCATATGAGATATAGAAATTGCTGGAAGCAACCTATGGAGACAACGAAGAAGATGAAGAAGAACCTCATAATATTGCAAGTTTGTATCAAAATAAAGAAGCTACAAGTACAAAGAAAGATGCAGACATTCAATGCAACGATGATGACAGTAAGGAAGAAAATGTTGCAAACTTATGCCCAAGTGAAAGTTTAGCAATCAATGCAAGCATCCAGTATGAGAATGACAAAAACCTTCAACCTACGACAGACTTGTGCTTAATGGTAAGCGAGGTAAATAATAACTCTCTGGAAAAAGATATTTCGTACGATGAATTGTCTGATGCTTTTAATGATTTATTTGAAGACTATAATAAGCTTACAAATAACTATAAGCAAGCCCAAAAAGATATCAAATCTTATCATCTTAAGAATGATCAGCTTATTTTCTTACTTAAGGAAGCTAGAGAAAACTTCTCTTCTGATGAATTAATTGAAATCTCCAAACTTGAGCTTGGCTTACAAGAAGCTCTTGACTACTTTGATGAAAGCAATCAAGAAAATGCTAAACTTAAGGAGGACTTAAAACAGAAAAATGAGAAGTACTCTAATGTCTCACTTAAGATAGATGCTCTTACTACTAAATATGATGATTTATTTGCCACCTCTAAAAATTTAGAGATTAGATTAGGAAAGCAGGTCGTACAACCTACTATTCAGTCTAACACGAGACACATGGTTAAACAAAAGAGCACTCACAACAAAATACCAATAAGCAAACCAAATATTTCACATTATCATGCATGTAAAACACAACATACTTCATACAATCATGCATTCTATTACAAATATCCACGCAAGAATTGTCACACTACTTCACATACTCATCCTTCTATACCCAACACAAATGCCTATGCTATATGTCATTATTGTGGTTTAAAAGGACACATTACACTTCAGTGTAAAGCTAAAAAATTAGTTAATATGAATATGTATACATGGATTCCTAAAGCTAACAAATATGGATCCAAATCCTGAATACCAAAGTCTTGTTCTAATCATATAGGTGGAATGATTTGCGGCAAGACGTAATATTAAAAGGAAAAGTTGGTGATTGCAAAAAGCTAATGGTATTCTCATGGAAATTGTACCAACTCAAAACATGACTATTAAGTCATTAAGGTAACACAAATTTTTATATTTATAGTAGTATACTGTACTCATTTAATATAATAATACAATTGTTCTTAAACTATGTATGAAGAAACTCTTGTTAAATAATTCTTCAGTATTATGCTCTAAAGGTATAGAAATTATTGTTAAAAAGCCTAAAGGGTCCTTCTGTCAACAAGGTGTAAAAAGCCTTAAGCGACACGGTACTTAAGTGTCTTCGGACCACCGCTAGCTGGGAACCGGCCTTTACAGCTAATTAATAATAACAAAAAGTACCTTACTGAGTAATGATATACAAAGAACTATTTACAAATGTACAATTATCATTCATTCAGTAATTGACTGCTATAATTTTTTTTTAAATGACATGTCTAATAGCAATGACTGTTAATAGCCTGTCATAGACCTTATATATTTTTTATACCTATTACTTATATATTTTTAACTTTCGTAGCTTACTACAAAAACTTTTTTAAAAATCCCGAGCTATCAGAACTCGGACAAAGTTCGTTCTGAATTCGGTTCAAGTATTTTTATATAACAACAGCAGCATCGGATTTGATCATAATTCTTCATCCTCCCAAACCCTTCCTCTCCAAACCGAGAATAACCCTTTCCTTCAAAACCCTAGTTTTGTGATCTCCTTCCACAAATGATTTTTCTCTCTCAAACTTGAGATCTAAGGCTCTTGGCGAGATTCTCATTCACATCCTTCAATCTTTTCAAGGTACAAATCTTTACATTCTCAAGCCCTAATTCATGGCTCCTAAATTTGAAAAAAAAGATGAGAAAAGCAAATGAAGCTTCCTCTTCTCAACCCTCTAGTGATGATGCAATCTATTTCTTATTTTCTCCTAATATTCCAAATCCAGGAGAATATGATAATTTTAGTTTTACTTCTATTAATGCCTCAAATCTATGTTTCAATGACTTTATGCAAAGGAATATTTGCAAGGGCAATCCTATTAATTTTACTACTTTTCATGCCAAAAAACTTAAACTTGTAGAATTCCATTTTCATCGTCTAGTCAAAACTAGAAAACCCATATATTTGAATGCCATTCACATGTTTTATTGCAGTCTATCTCATGATCAATAGTCTATCTTTTCGAGAGTGGGTGGGATCGACATTGAATTTGACGATACAACTTTGGGTGAAATTCTTAAAATCCTTAATGAGGGAGATGCCTTAGTTGAGATCGACAAACTTAATCTCAAAGACGACATCACTCTTGACTCTTTTAGGGACATAGTTTGCGCCCCTCATCCTTGTCCTGACTGAAAGTTTCGTGCTCATTATTTTTTACCAATATTTTTATGAACTTTACCGGATCATATACTCTGCTATCATTCCTAAACAAATCTCCAAAGATGATATGACCTATAGGGAGATATTTGCTTTATATCACTTCTACACATCCACTCCTTTTAGCCTTCCTAAAACCATGATTCGGCAGATGATTGACTGTTGTAAAAATAAACGTCAACTTCCTTATGCCCTGTATCTACCACTCATCTTTGAGCACTTTTACAATCCTACGGAAGAACCCACTTATCTATCTGAGCCAGCCTACCTGACCAAAGCCCGCACGATTCAGCCTATTTTTCTTGTTCCTGATGAGGATGACTCATCCAGATCTGATTCTGATGCACCAGCTGATCTAGCTCCAGCTCCTCCTGCTCCAACTCCTACTCCATTATCCTCTGCAGAGCCTGCTACCTTGGACTCTATCCAAGAGATGTTCCACGAGCAATTCAGGTTACCAAACGAGATGATAGCTGCTCAACATCAGGAGCAGAACACTATGATTATCACTCGGCTTCGCGACCAGTCTTATCGTACCACTATTCAGGCACACACATTAGCCAACTCCCTAGCAAATCTTCATTATCACCTAGCCCATCATCCTACTGTACCTCACCCAGTGGCTCGTGATCCTTCCCGTTCTGGCTACAGGATCGATGATCCATTTGTTCAACAATACTTTGACCCTTCTGGAACATATTTTGACGATCACCAGCCTGTTGATGCTGCTGATGACAATTTTTGATATTTTTTTGTGGCTGTGTAGATGTATTAGTTCTTCTATTTCAGTGTACTAGAAATATTTGCTTAAAATATTCGTAAATTTTTTATGCTATTTTGGTTATTTGCATCTAAATATTTGTCAGTCTTGTTACTTATCCTGATTAAAATAATGCATGTTCTGGTTAATTTGTCTTTTTCTAATTTGTCATAATTATTTGTTACGGGAGAGTTTTTCCACTATGATATATTGACAAAGGGGAAGAAATGACAAAATGTGATGCAAAATATCTCGATTATAGCTGATGTATGGTTGATAACATATAATTATGATATATTTTGTTGATATATCTGCACCAAATTTTGCTATAAAGAAATGTCAAGTTAAAGGTCATTTAAATGCTCCCGTTCAAAGGAAAGATCTACTTACGGGAGAGTTTTTTCTAAAAAGCAAGTTTTTTAACGAAAAGATCTATGTTCAAAGAAACTTCATCTACGTTTCAACTATTTGCATCAAAGGCTACATCAGACTCACTATATGTGTATTTTGGCATAGTTTGTCAATTATCATTATGGGGGAGATCGTTGACACAAAGTGGTCACAGTCAACCTGATTCTGATAATCGTCAAACATCAGATCTAAAATACAGATGAAGAAGATACTTGATGCAAAGCATAACTCTTTCAGTACTAAAGTCAGACTCTGTAACAGCTATTGGTTTCTATTCAAATGTAATCTTTTATTTTTTTGAGTCTAGGACTGATGTAAGCTGAGTCGTACTGGCAAAACCCAAGTACTAATACCCAGATACCTAGTACACTCAAATAAACCAAAGAACCTATCTACTAAATCATGCCACATACATTTACAATGTCTACCATACTAAGAGACCGAACTAGGACCGAATACGGGCCGAACTCGTATCGAACTCGGACCGAACTTGGTTACCCTTTTGGTATGAAATCAACTAGTTTAATAGCTCATGATTTCTTGGCCCAACGGTTGAAAATTTGAATTAAACTCCATCCAAATTTTGACCTAAATCTGTTTGCCTACACCCTATAAATATGATTGGAATTCTTCATTCTTACTCACTCAACCATTCTTAAGTCTTCTATCATATTGTGAGCAAACTTCTAAAGCCTTAACTTTTCCATCTCAAAGGGCAACTCCCTAGCCTTCTTAGTGCCAAGTGCGATCTCGGTCTAGAAGTCTTCTGAGTTGTAAAGAGCTTTGTTCCATCAGTTACTCTCTCTCTAAGCTGTGAAGTTGCGAGACTTCGGATCAAACCTCGTTGTGTAAAAAAGTGGCAAGCCTTCGGATCAAAGCTTGTGATTCACTATTGGTGATTATAGTGAATACAGCTCCGAGCTTGAGTTATCAGGACTGGACTAGTCCTCTTAGAGGGAAACCAGTATACATCTTGGTATTTGCATTTACTTTCTCTTACTCTATTGCATATATTCATAACACTGGTAGTAGTATCACTTATACATGAGATATATTCTAACAGCTAGTAGTTGATCACCATTGTATGCCATATAATTATATTTTAACAGGTAATTTTATTTTGCTGCATACATAAACTCTATTCACCCCCTCTAAAGTTGCCATATACGGTCCTACAATAATGACCCGTGTCGCGTGTGTGCTGGGTCTATCTCATTGAATGACTCTATCATTCAATCCAAGCTCTGACTCAGTCTCTATTGCGCCTTAGCGTGGAATATAAATTGCTTAACGCGGGGTACGTTATGATCCATCTTGAATGATGATCTAAGGTTGAGGCAAACATATCCAAATCGTTATACTCGTCCATACGAATTTAATATATTCACTTACACTAGCATTCGAGATAAGCATATTGTGAGTCTGGATCATGCACATATTCAAAGCGTCCCTCAAACATATGCAAGTCAACCAACTTAGCGACAAAGAAGTCTTTGCACTCGAGTTCAATATATCACTGAGTCTTGGATCGTGCACACGTTCAAGGCGTCCCTCAAACATATGCATTCAACCAAACTCGTTGATAGCGAAGTCGAACAAGCTACTTATGAAAATCTCAAGGGTTCTCGTCTTACAATTCATGATGATACCTCCAACAGGGTTAATCAAAATCCAAGTAATTTTTATTCCAACCAAAAATCAAGCGTTGCCCTACCGTCAAGCACGATCTATCAGACTTACCGACTAGAGTCCATGTCCTATCGTCATTTTCATCCAAATAATTTCATAGCACACACTTACCGTTCCAAGACTAACTCTAAGTCTTGCTGCCCCAGTTCTATGGCTTGCTCAAGCAATACCCTAAAGTCGGTTACACAAGTTCTTTCACTCGGCACAGGTCGTCTGCCTAATTACTAGGTTAACTCACAAGGTCATAGGTACAAGTTCAAGCACACAATTCATTGTGCAAATTTGTCGCACGATGCTCGCCCTAATTCCTAAGGTCAAACCATTATTCATTTGTACGGGGTATTCTACCCAAGCTTGTTTCACTCAAATTTTTAAACATCGAGTACAGATCATCTTACTCACATTAACACATTCGTTTGTACATGGTTTGAGTCCATTTAGTCAAATCTATGATATATCTATGTCGCATGACAAGCCTAGCAATTCACAAAGTCTATCTCCTCAAACATGTTTGATAGAACCCATATACCCATTCTAAGTTTAGACTACCAAGCCATGATTCAATTCTAAACCTTCGATCTCAATCATAAACTCTAAGTCATCCAACAAAATTTATGTATCCGTTCACAAAACCATCAAGTGTGTCTTACTTTAGGTTCTAGACTAACTCATTCTTGAAACACTTTCGATTAACTTGTATTCCCAAACTCGTCTTATCATATCTAACCATAAGTCAAGATGATCCTTCAATTATCACGTTCCGGTCTCCCGCAAGTTCGATCATCCTCGCTGGACGTGAGATCACCACGCCAATGCTCCCGCTGGATAATCGACGCATATATGAGCATGGAGTCATGCTCGCACAAGACAAGAACGTCAAACGTTATGGTTATCATCAAAACGATCGAGATACCTTATTATTTTACTTCGCTCCATCCAAGATATATATATAATTCTTCAAGTCATGTTCGTTCATGTCGTGATCATAATTCGTCTAGCCAATCGTCCAACTTCAATGTTACCGTTTGATAATTTCATAGTCTACTTCTAGCATTTTTCAAACAACAAATTCAAATATTTAAGCCAAAGTCTATCCACTTTTATACGTTCTATTTCATCGAGTTCATTTGGAATAATTACCGAATATGTTTTCGCGAGTTCGATCATCTCCGCCGAACGTAAAATTATCACGCCAGCGCTTTCGCAAGAGAATCGTTCTCGGCTGGGACTGATTGTCGAGGGTTATCTTTCGAACTAGATTCAAGATCGTTCTTCCAAACTCCAGATCGAATCCGTTACCGCTTACCTCTTTTATCGAACCACAATATTCCTTCTTGTATCAATCCGTGTTATCTTCCAATCATCGATTCCATGCCAAGTTTATTAATCTGAAACCACAATATTTATTATCAGGCTAACTTCTATCAAGTGGTATCCCATTCAAGTTTCAATCCATTTGATTTAATTTGAAATCGCAAGCACGATCCACCAAGTTTTCTTGTCCAAGATATCGATTTAATTACCTTGAATCCCTATTTGATATAAGCCTTATCACTTGTTCAACACATTCTCAAATCATTCAAATCAACTATCGTACGAGATATATGAATTCGCTTGAACATTTCTAAAATGATCCATACACCACTCAGGAATCAAGTCACCCAATTAAATTCTTAATTGTGTTCGCATCACTCGATAGTATATTCACTAAGTCATTCCTTAGAACTCTAATGCGATACCTAAGTGTCGCCTGATAAAATCTTAGTCTCGTACATATTCCTGTTGATAGTCATCCAAGTAAACCATGTTTGATTTATATCTGCCGACAAAAATACCGTCTGAGCTATTTCTCAAAATCCAAGCCCGATCCTCTATATTCGCCTTAGCGATAAACTGATAAGGTTTCTATCGGTTATAATTCTAAGTCTGACTTATCCTTATCTGAATGATATTCTAAATCTTGTTTGTAAACTTGCTAGTACTAAAGGTTCTTGGTGCGTGATACTCAACACAACTTAGCCGAAAGGCTATGTGCATAGCTAATCGACCGAACGATATTCTATTTCGTACACTAACTAGCTGGGTAATTAAGTATAAGTATTCGGTTTCGCACATATCTTGAAAATTCTAGCACGAGTCTATTCCCACAAGGTCTAATACAGGTCAGAACAAGGGTCTTTGTATTCCAGTTAAAGCAATCATATCAATCACATGCACTTTTAAAATTATTTAGACTTATTGTATGGAACACTCTAACGATCAACGAGAGAGAGTGTATGTACATAACCCACGAACAAGCTTTCAAAACTGAGAAAATTGATAAGAAATCCAAAGACGTAAAGTCGATGCTCTGATACCAATAAGTCACGCGCCGATTTCCTGCAATAATTAGCCGTCCCCGCTTGGCGCGAATCACCACCCCAGCGCTCCCACGGGATGATATCTTCCATATGGACGTGATGCCGCTTGAGTAAAAGTTGTGCCTGTACAAGGCCATGATCCGAACAGGCGATAAAATAACTAAGCCACAAAGTCGCACAGATAGTTCGAATACATCAGAATAAGAAATAAACGGGCGATTGGTAACAAGTTTATAGAGTCGTCATAGCAGAAGCATTGAATAACACAAATATAAAAGTAAAACAAGCAATTTATTGATATTGAACAGGTATTACAAGCGGCACTAGGACGAGATTACATGTCGCTCTTGTCCCTCATTCTCAAAACGATAAAAGCGTACCAAGTATCTACATTGGTGGAATGATACATAGGCGATATTCTAACATTATGTCTTGTATATGTGCTTTAGCTCCGGACGGAACACTCCAAGGCTCCAGAGTAAACTCTACGACTTAATGCACACGTAGGGACACTCTGCACCGAACAAGGTTCTTTCGCACCTTACAAGCAATATGGTGGTTTATCAGTACATGAATGCACTGGTGGGGAGGCTTCTCGTCCGCTCGACAAATTCAAATACGTTATATAGGTTCCGTGCACCATCTGTTAAGTTATCTTTCTAGTCTTGCCTTAGATCAGTTTCACGACATAAAATACAAATCCTAACTCGTGTGGCAGTACGCCGTGCGATATAAGAGTAACAATACGAGACTTACCAACTTACCATTCTTCCTTCCCTATTCATTAACACAACCAAGTTAGCCAAACACGAATATATATATATATATATATATATATATATATATATATATATATATATATATATATATATATATATATATATTAAAATCCAAGGAATTGCATAGCGAACACATGTATACTACGAGTGTGTTTCTAAATCAGGTGCACGACTTTGTTTAAATTGTGAAACACGAGTTACTTTGTTACTCAGATTCGGGCGTGTTACTTAGGTTACTCAAATATAGATTTCTTAGACGCAATGCAATGACTTGCACGCGAATTACTGCAACCGAGCCTGACTTGATCTATATGAATGGGTCTATGGCCTACATGCCATTATGGTCATAGTCGCAAATAAGACGGTGGTTCTGGTACCCCGGCGAGAGATCGAACTTATCCATGCTAGCTACAACTAGCACGACTACCAGATTTCCCCCTAGGCCGGATCGGTCCTAGTGCCTCGGTGCCCCGTCCGCAGGAAATTAAGCTTGTGCACAAGCGTCCGCGACCAAACGAGTCTCTTTTATTTGTTCTTTCTTTTTCTTTTGATATATTCTTCTTCTGAGTAAACTACAATGATTGTAGATGCAGGTAATGAGCCTCGTTACAAGCCATCCTAGGCCATTCATGACTCATTGGTTCTTTGTATCTTTCTTTACTACGGGCTCCTCGAGCCATTCTTTTAGTGCCATTCCCTTAGTGTAATTTATTTTGGTCATTATTTACTTGCATCTTACTTTTAAGTTTTCTTATCATCTGTGCAGCTCCTAGTATAGAAACTTTCCTGGCGACCCAACGGTCCCGAAGCCGTTACATGTTTTCTATTACTTGGCTCGGAACGACTATTTTGATAGTCTTCCTATCTCAGGTGAGTGAATCATATTTTGGGTTATGTTCCAGGCCGTGGCATAAATCTACGAGGCTAGCATTGAAACAAGACAAGCGAGTACTTATTAGCACATAAAGCAGGCAAGCATCGAAACTATAGAAATATAAACTGCCACGCTAGCACGAGTCTAACAAGGTTAGTGCGAGGATTAAAATCGTACAGGGACATATTGAGCGACATAATCCATAAGGCGACCAGTGTAAGCAAGTGAAGCAGTACACTACGAAGAGTATACAATGACCTACTCAAGGCATAGTGGGGTCTACTTTACGAAGATAAGGTAGCATGCGAGGGTCCGATTATAAGCCAAGTTTCATTTTCATGTTCTAACACAAGCAATACAAGATGAAATTATTCCCTTAGCTAGGTGCGTTGTATTCTTTATTAGCATAAAAGGGGTGATTCACCTAGCGACTAGCATATATCGTCTATATTTTTATGTATGTTGGCTAAGCAAAGACAAGTTCATCGTAGCCACATATATTTGCGATGTTTTGCCTTGGTCGAGTGATACTCCTAGCGGCCTTTGAAAGTCTAAGTCTGAACTCCTGAAGGGCCAAGTCTGGAATCTTTTGCCTCGAATGAGTCTTCTCGCTGAATAAAGCGGGTCCAGTCATTGCACTTATGCCATTTGAATCGGCTGTCCGCTTGAGTGGAATGAGTTGTTATATAAGTAAGGCAGAAAAATACGGTTCATCAAATCCATGAATACTGCTGGAGCATTAGTCAGTCCGAATAACATAACTAAGAATTCGTAATGCCCATATCGTGACCTTAATGCTGTCTTCGGTATATTCTGCTCCCGAACTCATACTTAATGGTATCCTGATCGTAAATCTTTTTTGGAGAAGTCTCTTGCTCCAATTAATTGGTCAAACAAATTATCAATCCATGGTAATGGATACTTGTTCACGGTCACTGCATTCAATCGCCTGTAATCCATACACAACTGCGTCGATCCATCCTTTATCTTTACCAATACTGCTGGTGCTCCCCACGGTGATCTACTGGTCCGAATAAACTTTTTCGTCTTTATTTCTTCTACGTGTCGATATAACTGATCAAGCTCTGATGGTGACATAGGGTACACTTTCTGGGATACTGGTTCTGCTCCTGGCATCAACTCTATACGGAACTCTACTGCTCTAACTGGGGATTATCCAGGGAGATCATTGGGAAAGATGTCCATGAACTCTTGAACTATCTTGGGCAGTTGGTATTCTTCCCTTGCTACTGTTGCGACTCCTCCCTTATGTTGGTTTCTTGCTATTCTGCTAAGGACAAACTCTTCTAGATCGAAAATTCTCAACAACACTCTAACCTCACGACAGTCTATCGTTGTATGACAGTCTCTCAACCAGTCTATGCCTAAGATAATGTCAAACTTGTCCATAGGAAACTTGATCAACATTGTAGGTAATAAATACCCACATACTACGACTGGACATGCTAGGCACAACCTACTAACTTCTACGATCCCATTGCCAGTGAGTATATTCAGCCTTTCTGGCAATACCTCAAACTTCAATCCAATATGTGTCGCATATTGTGTAGATATAAATGAGTGTGAAGCTCCAGAATCAATTAATGCTATGGCAGGAAATGTTGTAACAAAAATGTTAACTGCCATTATGTCGCCTAACGCCATAGCTTCCTCCAAAGACAAGGTGAGTGCCTGCCCTTGGCCTTGTCGAGCTCCCTGCTGTTGTCTTCCTTGCTATCGTGGTTGCGTCCCTTGCTAATTCTGTTGTTGCTGCCTATAAAGCTGGGCCTGCATCGGCAACGGAGGCTGAGCTAAAGGTCGTACTGTTACTGTTGGTCCTTCCTGTTGTACTGCCCTTTGAGCTGGAAATGCAGAAACTATTGTACTATCAATGGGCATGTGTCAACCTTGTAATCAGGGCTCTCACATCTTAAACATAGTCTGTTAGCTACCGAGCAAACTTCTCGGGTATGACCTCCTTTGCCACATTAGGTACAACCTGTCGGCGCTCCCCGTCGTTGTTGTTGTTGTTACTGCTGTTGCTGCTATTACTGCCTTGACAGCTGTTGCTGAGTTGGTGCCATCACTGTCGAGGTCACTGGCCTCCTCTGTGTCACGTTATGGATGCGAATGCCAGAAGATGGTGCTGACATTTGCGATACTGTTCCTCCCTCATTTCTCTGTCCATGAGGCCTCTTTTGATCCACTTTTCTTGATGCCATTATCTGAGAAGTAAGCTCAACCCTCTTGGCTGCTATCAATATCGTCTCAAAAGTCTGGTAGTCAATGCACCTCTACCATATGTGAGATTTTCAAGTGAAGTCCCAGCTGGAACCTCATTGCTCTCTCCAACATTGTTGCCACCATGGTTGGAGCAAATCGGCTTAGTCGTCAAAACTCTACCGCATAGCCGTCTACTGTCCTTCTATCTTGCTTGAGGTTAATGAACCTTTGCTGCAACTCACACTGAGCCAAAATCCCGAAGTACTTTGCCCTGAATCGGGTCCTGAAATCATCCCATGAAATATGATACCTCAATCCTACCTCCATCGTAGCCCACCAATCTCTTGCAAGATCCTTGAGCTGTAAGCGAACCAGGTCAACATGTTCCTCGATCGAAACTTTAGCTGCTGTCAGAATGGTCTCAATATCTTGGAGCCAATCATCTGTCATGATTATATCCTCCATCCCATCAAAATATTTGGGGTTTAGTCTGCAAAATCTAACAGATGCCCCAAAATATGTTCTTCTGCCTCGCTCTAAGGCCGTTTGCAACCCTTGGTTCAACAGGATATTATGTTCCTGCTGCTGGAGCTGTTATTGCTGATGTTGCTATTATTGTTGTTGTTGCACCACCATCTGGTGTTGTTGGGCAGCCAACAATCCACGGATAATCTCTAGCAAGGTCGGGGAATCCAGTATTGCCGGCACTGTGGGAGGTACGGGAACACCTGGAGCCTGCTGCTCTGTCCTATTCATCTTGGGCTCAACTCGGATCCTTGGCAGGGGTTTCACAGGATTTTGTTCTACTGGTAACTCTACCTCTCTTGTCGCTGTAGCATCGGAGGAAGGAGAAGCCCCAAAGAAGTGCACAAGAAATATCAAGTATAGGACGAGAAGGAAAAATGAAGTAATCAATCTGAAAGAATTCAAGCTGATATCGAAGAGGACGAATTCACAATTTTAAGAAGGATCATGTTTGACTCTTATGACCATGACACCCCACAAGTCTGAAGAACAGACCTGCATGGGCCACCACTAAAATTTTGTCACGCCCCAATACCAGAATACGGCGATGGACATGGCCAGCTACCCCGAATAAGGTAGTATACGTCATACGACGATCACGGTTGTATAAGACAACGGGGTGCATGCTACAATCAAGTCTCATAGGGTCAAGAACTTCTATGTCTCAATCATTGAAATAAGAAACAGTAAGCATAGAGTATATATAATAAAGCAATAAGATTTTCCGAACGCTTTCTCAAAATATTCTAGAGACCAGTTGTACAAAAATAAGAAGCTAGAAGAGTAACAAAAGTACATTATAGTGATCAGCTGCAGTCTAATTTAATACAATCATGTAAGGAAACTAATGTCTAGACGAGCCAGCTAACAGGTGCCAGTAGCTAAACGCCAAAAAGAAGTAAATGCACAATGATGAGCAAGGAAGAAGAAAATCCACTCACTATCCCCTGCGACAATGTTCCTGGTACGCGCCATGAGTTGGGGAAAAGTACGTTGGATCCTTGGGTGCTAGCTCGAAACCTGGCCATGCTAAACCAGTGGGGTTAGACCCCAAATAGCAAGTACCACAAAGGAAGCACGAAAATGGAGAAACAAAAATCCAAGGAAAAATATACAATAATACATAGGTTTACTGTCGTAACTTAGGTCCATAGAATATCCTAGTGCAAAGGCCCAACCCTACAACCAAACAAGGACACGGGTTGAACCATCACACTATGATAGTCCATTTCCCTTGGCTACTAACCGAATAATACAATCACAACAAAGTCCATTTCTTATATCGGCCAATCACTTGTACGGTTTGCTATTTTGTGGATTCTAAGGTTATCTCAGAATAATGCATAATAAATATCCTCAGATTACGCCAGTGCTGAACATGAGCTAAACGAACCAATACATGAATAAAATATGTATTCATGAGATGCACCAGTTTTTCGTAGGGCTACTACGCTAAAAATACGGTATTAGCGGTTCTAGTGTTCCTATAGTGAAATAGTGGCTCGGCATAATAATAGGTCAGATACTGCACTCCATTAAGGCAGATGATATACAATATCTGTGGTGGCTAGCCCACAGCGCACTTAGAATAAATCTATGTGGGAAGGTTCGTTGGCATGATCCCGGGATACCGTTCCCTCCAAATGTTACTACCACTTTTAGTTACCTAATTAGCCCTATGTTGTGTTTGACATCTCAAGGCGTGGTCACATGAGAATTTTTTTTAATATATCGTACAAAGTACGGGCACATTTGATACAAATCCATGTAAGTCAAATATGGATTTAACCGAGCGTGTATGCAATATTCAGTCAATCAATATTCTAGCCACGTTTTGGTAGTTGACTCGCTTGTTATGCCCATTCTGGGGAAACAATATATATTTATAATATCACATGTTCAGAAATTTAGAGGCATTCTCGATGCACAACCCAATTATAATCACTTAATACGTGACAAGATGTGTCATACCTCGATGCACATTAAATTATAAAAAAATATCAGACAATAGTGGTATCAGCACGAATACAGTATTCAAGTCCAATTACCAATTATACATCGGGTCACGAAAGAATAATAAAACATTCAATCAAAACAAGTAAGGCCGCATGGGAGGTCCATGCCACATATGACTCTAGGCCTCATAACAAGTCCTGGCCGCATATGATGTCAGGCCGTATATGAAGTCTGGGCCGCATACTCAGGGTTAAAGTCTACTCCTTGGGACAAGTGTTGAAGTGACGGACAATGAATAAAGTATCAGTGATGTGACATAAAGTTGATGTGACAATCCATAAAGTGTGTTAGAAAGAAAATACAAAATTTATGAAACATGTGCCACGATTTCAGAGTCACGCATCCAAGGAAAAGTGGCCGCATGCCCTGCTTGCCGCATATGCCTGCTTGCCGCATATGGAGTCTGTGCCGCATGGAGTTCGATGCCGCATAGAGGTCGCTTGGACATAGCAAGTTTCTCATTCGTTCAGCGAGTGAACACACAAAGAGTTCAAGGATAAGCTCCAGAACACTTGTTTGATGGCAACCATGCCTCTAACAAGATGGACGCATGCTGGTCAGTATGCGGCTAAAGCTCATGCCGCATAGCCCTCTTAGACCGCATAGCACTCTCGGTCGCATAACTCGCTGGCCGCATGAAGACTTTGCCTTCTCCAAACAGCAGGTTCGGCTATGGCAAAAACTCCAAACACTGAAATCTTACTAAATTGAAAGCTCCATCATGTAAAAAAACTAGTTTTCTAAAATATGTGTTTAATAGATCAAAATTAAGAAGAAATCATAAAACCTAAAAATACTAATATAATTGTAGATTTACTCAAAACCACCAATCAAAACAGAAAACTCCAAGTTCTAAAAGTGCTAAGAAACACATAACAAATATAATAGAACAATAATATGAAGGGTTTCTCTATTTCTCATGCAAGGTATACTTGACTTTGGAAATGGGGAGAGAAAACTAAAGAGAGAGGAAGAAATAAAGTAATGAAGAGAGAGAAAGAAAAGGTTGGGTTATATATGATAGGGTTGAGGGTTGAACCAAGGGTTCTCATGAGTTGAACCAACCCACAAAAATGAACCATGAACCAGGTTAAACCAAAGAATGGGTCCAGTCTCCACGCACATGCTGTCACGCCCCAGTCCCAAAATACATGGGACTAGGCCACGTGGTAATGACCAAATACGTACCAAGGGGACTCCAGTCCGACTCTTAATACGTATAAGATGTAAATGAGGGTCACTATCTAGATAACACGGTATAAATGTCTATGTCTCAAACCACAAGGATATGTAATAAAGAAAGGACAACATGTATCATGGTGTGCACCCCACACTACACTCGTCCGAATAGACTCGAAAAAAATAATATGAGTCTACAAATACTGGGCTATACTAGAAGAAAATAAGCAAAGATCAACATAGCTTAACAATGAAGAAGTGAATACAAATATCAAGTAACAATACCTGTATACCGATATAATACTCATCCGTAGCTCCAGCCTCCAGTCAATAATCGACCCTATAATCTGGCAGGGAACTAGGTCCTCAGAGGGACGTAACAAGGTACAAAAATAATATGCCATAGTAAAACAGAAAGGAAACATGTGATACGTCGGTGTAATCGAGCATAACCACCTAAGTGAGACACAACTTTGAAGACAATGTTCGACACGTGGACTTTCCAAATATAAAATCGTAGCTCCGAGGCACATAGACACACGAGGCGTACGTAGCTCCGAGCACAGAGTCACACGGGTAATACTACGACACCGAATATAGGATCTCTACATAAATAAGAATATATATATATATATATATATATATATATATATATATATATATATATATATATATATATATATATATATATATATATAACGGATGCAAATTAGCCCAAGCATCTAGTAACTGTCTTTTCCTCCCAATGCGGTCAACGAGTGCTCACTGAACCTGAACCTCTATCTAACAGTCTTATCATACTAAAGTAACTATCAACAATCACGATCCTAAAGTTATCACAGATTCCGGTTATGCTGACACTATCAGGATACAGGAAGTCTGGCACGATGAAAGTGACTGAATGTGTCCTAGGGTTCCGATATAACCAAGTAGGTACATCAAGGTGTCGCGAACATCTATCAATTCATACAAGACGTTACCGACGAACGTCTGCACCCGGATTTGACCCAAACTCTAAGTAAAGATTCTGATCCAAAGCGCACACAATGCATAGATAGAAATAAACAGTAAATTAAAAACTGAGATACAGGATGGCAAGGTGCACTTGCCTGGATCCGGATGGTGAAGGCGGGGCTCCGGTACAACATCCAAGTCCGAGGATCCCAAAGTACCTAGAGATGATATATAAAATTAATTAATAATCTAGCTCGATAATATTTAAGATAAGAGTTGACATCACGACTAGCATAGGCTTCTGTCTTAGTTACATTGCTCACATAGATACTAACTAGAGGGTTGACCTAAGTTGACTATGGTAACGTTGCATCAAATACTATCATCAAATAGTATAACGTCCTCAAACAATATTATCAAACCCTAATATTCTTCACAGTGATTTCAGTCATCTAAGTTATTCTTATACTCGACCATACCATCCCTGTAATCATAGACATAATTTCATACACCTGATTTAGTTGATGCACCAAAATATGCATAATATTCACGTATAGTATCCTCATTCACATCATCACTAACGTACCGAAATTCATTGGAACATCCCCAACATATGCATTTCCCTTTAATATATCCTCGAACTATTGTTATAAAATATCAAGTTCACATATATATAACCTCAAAAATTGCTATAAAATATCCATTCCACACACACACACACACACACACACATATATATATATAACCTCAACAATGCCATTAAATTATGCATGGGTAATATTCAGGAAACCCTAACCCTAACTAGGGTTTTTTAGCACAAACAAATAACTACACAAATAAGAAGAAGGATGAGGAGTTACCCAGATGGCTGTGGGTGGTGGCAGTGGCGGTACTACGGCTTTGGTCAGGGACAACGTCGACCGCGGGGGTTTTGCGCATGTCGACCGGGGTGGTGGTGGTGGTGGTGCTCGGCGGTGTGAGGGTGGTGGTGCTCGGCTGCAGTGTCGTGGTGATGCTATCGTGGTGGTGGCAGTGGGTCGGTAAAGGTGGTGGCTGTGGGTGGTGTAGATGGTTGCGGGTGGAGGGAAGGGTGGTGGTTCTCCGGTGGTGTCATGGTGGTGAAGGTGGTGGTGTAGATGGCTGCTGTGGGTCGTGGTGACAGTAGCAGCGGCTGGAGGTCGTGCTGACAGTGGCGGTGGTAGCAGAGGTATGGTGGTGGTCATCGGGTCATGGTGTTGCGGGTGATGGTGGCTGTAGGTTGCAGCGTTGGTGGTGGTAACAGCGGTATAGTGGTGGTCGTGGGTCATAGAGGAGGAGGTGGTAGCGTTGCTGAAGGTGGTGGTGTTCGTCGGTGGAGGTGGGTGATGGCAGCGATGGGTTGCGGTGGTGTCAGGCCATCGAGGAGGCATGGGTAGTGCGGTTGGAGGTGGTGGTGTAATGGTCGTGGAGGAGGAGGATTGCGGTGGTTCTCCGGCGAGTCGCGGGTGAACTCCGGCGAGATAAGGTATTGAAGGAGAAGAGAAGAAGAAGAAGAAGAAAAAAGAAAAAGAAGGAAGAGGGAGAGTGGTCTACTGTTTAAGTAGAGGGAGGAGAGAGAGTGAGGGGGGATTCCTAGGTTTTTTTCTAGGGATTAGGGCCGACCACATGTGGGGGGGGGGTAGAGTGTGTGTGTTAATATAGAGGGAGTGTGTGGTTGTGATGGGGGTGGGGATTTGAATCAAGGGTTATGATGCTTCATGAAGGATTTATACATAGCAAGGGGGAGAGAGAAGATGAGGTAACCGGTCATGTGAGGTTGGGAGAGGGTTTCTTCCTTTATTTGCACCAATAGGAGGGTGACACCTAGCACCCTTTTTGCATTTAAGCCCCTTAACATTTGAGTGTTTACACATGAAAAAAAGGGTGAGGATTTGGTGTGAGAAGTTGTGTTTGGTGTTTTGTAGGATGAAAGGGTGTTGTGTGTTTTGTATGGACCTCATGAATGGGTGTTGGGTTAAGTTGGGGTTTGGTTTAGTTGGTGTCCCCAATTTAATTAAATAAAGAATTATATGTGCTCTTAAATTAAATGGGAGTACATGGGGTCTCAATTGGGAGTGACACAAAGATCATAGACGGTGTAGGCTTGGTGTCAGTCTTGGACCCTTTAATTAGTTGGAAAAAACGGATTGAGTTTGTGTCCCCAAATTGATGGCAACGACATAGGTACAAGACATAGGATTAAAGAATTAATTTTTGTGACTGAGAAGTTATGCAATTAAATTAGAGCACAAGAGAGTGTGTTTATGAGTGACAGAAATATTCAATGCCTAGGTTGGCTTGTCAGGTCAATAGTGCAATAATTTGTTGGAAAGTAAAGGCTATTGTTGTCTCCAATTATTGTAGCAACTGTAAGGTGCACCAAGGATTTAAATTAAAGAACCAATCTACACAACCCTAATTTCTAATCCTTAGACAACCTGAAACTAAACCAAAATTCTTACCATGTCCAGTCTACCTAAAATAGATTTTGAAGGAGTTTACATCCTTCCCAACTTAGAAGAATTTTATCCCCGAAATTTAAAGTAAAGCACGAATAAGAGTTACGAGAATTAAAAAGTTAACAGGTATTCGAAATACAGTACGTAAATTCGTACCTCGGTCCTCAAATAAATATGGAAAATGCTGTTGAATGAAATCCTCGCGCTCCCAGGTAGACTCGCCCGGCGAATGATGCTTCCATGCAACCCTGACCGGTTGAATAGTCTGTTCCCTCATAATCTTCTCACTACGATCGAGTATTCCTACTGTCTGCTCCATTTATGATAAACTGGGTCCGACTATAATCTCTGAATGATCGAGCATGTTGCTAGGGTCTGCCACTTATCTTCTCAACTGCGATACGTGAAATACGTCGTATACGCCTTCTAATGACGGAGGCAATGCAAGACGATGAGCTACTTCACCAACATGCTCCAAGATGTTAAAAGGTCCGATGTACCTCAGACTCGGCTTGCCTCTGCCCCCAAATCTGATGGTATCACAAGTAGGCGATATCTTCAAAAATACATGATCACTTTTCTTGAATTCCAAAGGTCTGCGGTGTACATCTGTTCAATGCTTCTTCCTGTCCTGTGCTGCATGCAGGTGGCCCTGTATCTGCTTTACTTTCTCCACTGTCTATTTTACCAACTCTGGACCAAGTATCTAATGCTCTCCCAAGTCACTCCAACATATCGGCGACCTATACTTCCTGCCATAAAGTGCCTCATAAGGTGCCATCTGTATGCTTGCTTGGTAGCTGCTGTTGTAGGAGAATTCTACCAAGTGGTGATGGTCCTCCCAAGATCCTCCAAAATTAATCATGCACGCTCTCAACATATCCTCTAGTATCTGAATCGTGCGCTTTGACTAACCATCAGTCTGTGGATGATGTGCAGTACTGAACTTGAGGTGAGTTCCTAGACTCTCCTGCATACTCCGCCAGAAATATAACGTGAATCTGAAATCACAATCTGATACAATGGTGACAGGCACTCCAGGTAGTCGTACTATCTGCCTCATATACATGTCAGCCAATATCTCCGTAGACTGCCCAACTCTTAAGGGCAAGAAATGCGTCGACTTGGTAAGTCGGTCCACGACAACCCAGACTGCATCCTTCCCACTAGGGCTCCTCGGAAATCCCGTGACGAAGTCCATGATAATGTGCTCCCACTTCCACTCAGGAATAGAAAGCGGCTACAATAGTCCTGCAGTCCTTTGATATTCGGCCTTGACTTGTTGACAGACCAGACATCTCGCCATGAATCTCGCAATCTCCCTCTTCATCCCATGCTACCAGTAGTGTTGTCTTAAATCTTGGTACATCCTCGTACCCCCGGGATGAATAGAATAAATTGAGCTATGGGCCTCGGTCATCAACTTCTGGCATAGCTCGCTATTCGGAATATATAGGGGATCTCCACACCTCAATGTTTCATCTTCGTAAATCCAGAGTCCCGTCTGTATGCCAGCATCTGTCCTCTCTCGCAGTCGTTAAAATCTCGTATTGGTAGGCAGGGCTGCCTTGATTCTCTCAACCAACGTAGACTGAACCTCTAGATGGCCATCTGTCCATCCATGCCTGGCAATACAACCTCTATCCCGAGCTTCTGAAGATCCTCTAACAATTGTCGCTGAGTCATCAAAAAGTATGCTATGGACTTTCTGCTTAAGGCATTTGCTACAATATTCGCCTTGCCAGGGTGGTACTGTAACTCAATATCATAGTCTTTCATCAACTCTAGCCAATGCCTCTGTCTTATGTTGAGCTCCTTCTGGGTGTAGACATACTTCAGACTTTTGTGATATGTGTAAATCTTAACCCGCTCTCCGTAAAGGTAGTGCCGCCATAGCTTTAGTGCAAATATCACTGCAGCTAGCTCTAGATCGTGTATCGTGTAGTTCTTCTCATGAACCCTCAGTTGTCTTGATGCGTAAGCTATCAACTTACCATGATGCATTAGTACACATCCTAATCCGCTCCTAGACGCATCGCTATAAACACAAATCCTCCAGATCCAGAAGGAAGTGTCAAGATCGATGCTGACGTCAGACGCTTCTTCAGCTCATCAAAAGTCATCTGACACTCCTCAGTCCAGATAAACTCCTCGCCTTTATGCGTCAGCCACGTCATAGGCACATCGATCCTTGAGAAGTTTTTCACGAACCTCCGATAATATCTGTCAAGTCCGAGAAAACTCCTAACCTCCGTAACTGATGTAGGGGTAGGCCACGTCTCCACATCGGCAATATTCTCCGGGTCAACTCATAGTCCATCTCCAGTGATTATGTGACCCAAGAATGGCACCCTATCCAAGCAGAACTCACACTTGCTGAGCTTGGCATACAGCCTCTCCTATCTCAACACTATCCTGAGATGCTCCTCGTGCTACTCCTGGCTCTTGAAATATAACAAGATGTCATCGATAAATACCACCACGAACTTATCTAACTACCAGTGGAAAATCTTGTTCATCAGGCTCATAAATATTGCTGGCACGTTGGTTAAACCAAATAGCATGACTAGAAACTCATAGTGCCCGTACTTCGTCCAAAAAGCTGTCTTCGGAATGTTCTCCTTTCTCACCTTACTCTGATGATAGCCGGATCTGAGATCGATCTTCGAGGATACACATACACCTCTCAGCTGATCAAATAAATTATTGATGCGCGACAAAGGAACTTGTTCTTTATCGTTACAGCATTTAGCGCCCTGTAATCGATACACAAATATACCGTCCCGTCCTTCTTCGGCACAAATAAGATGGGTGCTCCCTATGGAGAAATACTAGCCTGAACTAAACCCTTGTCTAAGAGATCATCTACCTGGACCTTCAACTCAACCAACTCTTTCGGTGCTAGTCTGTAGACAGGGGAAGTAACTGGCTCGGCTTTGGGAGTCAACTCTATAGTAAACTCTATCTCTCTATCAGGTGGAAGTCCTGGAAGATCCTCGGGAAATACATCCTCAAACTCTGATATAATACGGGGGTACACTGGTTCACCTTCTACAATGTGTGCCGCTAAGGTAGGTTGGAAACTATGCTCTCGGGCTCCCCGAAGAAACTCAAACTCAGGGTGATCTAGTGGTCTAAATATAACGCAACCACATCAACAATCTAGTGTCGTATGGTATTGGCTCAACCAATCCATTTCTAGGACAATATCATCGTCTAGACTTAACCTCATAATAAATTCTCCCGTTCTATTTACAAATACTAATCCTCCTTAAAAAATTTCTTTTTGTGTTTTCTCTCCCTTAATGTATAAATACTCTTCTCCTCAAAATTTCTCCTCGAGTTTTGTTCTCATTCATGTTCCATTTCATACCTCAATTTCAATGGTATTATTTCTTTATCCATAATCAAATTTTTGTTTAGTTTTCTAATCTGATACTCCCAAAATTTTCTATCGATATATTCATCGTTCCTTTGTCATAAACATAATTCTTTCGGTATTAATTTCTTCATATTCTCCAGGTGTAATCCTCTAATTAAACTGTCACAACCAGTGTTATCCTTGTAATAGTTCACACCTACTATTGGGCTCAAAATTTCCAAGGTATATAATGTAACCCACTATTTCGTTAAGCAAGTCCTCCACATCCCATATCAAAACATAGCTTATTCTACCTAAAATTGTATTCCTCAATTTTTTCTTTCTATTATTTTTTCTCCGAGTCACTATAGTATAATTATAATAATGGTATCACCCAAGCACATGCTAGAATTTGTGGTATTATATAATCATCTTTTAGGTGAGATCCTAAAATTTTATCTTCTCCAGTTTATAATACCGTTCCTGGTGTAGTGCCTCAAATCCCGATCCGACCGGGACGAGCACTATGTAATTGGGCTTGTGGCTAGTCCGTCTGAGTCATAACTTAGATCTCGGCATCTTCTTGCCACGGACAAAATGCGATGATCCTTTCCAACTCATGGAAAGGCCTCTATTGAAACGAGTCCAATTGTTTTCGTATTTTGATTGCTTGGTTTTCTTGATTGCCGTTTTGAGGTTTTGGATTTGTTGTTGCTTTCGATTTGCTTGGTTTTCGCTGCTGGTTTTATCATTTGGAACTTGAGGTTCTAGGGAGTTCGGCAAGGAAGGATAGGCAAGATTTCTAACTCGGTGCTTGTGCTGTTTCAGGTCCGCGTAACTGACGTTTGATCGTCGCTAGCGGGATTCCTAGTTTTAGCCTTTTTTCCTTAACCAGTGAGTGGTTTGGTTCCTTCTTTTCTACTTCTTCATGCCAACATCTCTAAGTTTTAATCGTTCACTTGATGATGCCCGGTTGGACGCCTAGGAAATCCTTAGCCACAGGCATGCCAGCCACTAAGAAAGGAACATAGGATTTCTAGACTAATTTATTATATGCTTGCACACCTTATAATTTGAGCTTGTTTATAAGGAAGAGTTGGTGTTGGTGGCGGCATGGTGCCTCGGATAGAGTTGGACTTATGGGATAACTGAATCGGAACACCGCTTGAAAAAATATGAACTGTTGCATGAGATATATATATGTTGCTGCTTAACTTCTTTTGTTTAATTCGATGCATTGTATGTAATATGAATTATTTTATGCATTTGCATGGTCTGGGACAACTTGTGTACAGGGTTTGGCATTTCCTCGAAACGGCTTTCCGAGGCACTGGAACCGTATCGATCCGGAGGGAAATATTTGATTCGTGCTCGTCACGATGCATAGCGGGACCTCCAGCAGGGCTTGCTACCCGGCCAGATAGGGCGCGCCGCTAAGCTTGAAATATGTCCCTAAGGTGTCGATCACACCAATAACCGCATAGATTAGAACGCATGCTAACTTATTGTCTTGTGCAGATGGTAAGTATACTTGTGTTTCGTTTCAGGGAAGGCGTGCATCGATTGAGTAAGCAATCGGTGTACTGGTTGGATTAAATGCTATATTCATTCCTATCAAAACATGCAACTGATATGAATTGATTTCACTTGCTTCCTTATAGAAGCTATCTTAATGCATGCTCGCCCCTAACAAGCTAGTATCGATTTAGTCGAGTGGGATTCATCCCGCTCACCAGTACAAGTTGAGTACTGACCCACGTTGTGGGCAACTATTTCAGGCAATCAGACAGTGCAACGGTAGTGCGTTAGCGAGGAGGCGTTAGTAGCACCTCTATTTTGAAGTATAGCTGGAGTCAGTTCATTTTGGAGGCAGAGACTTTAATCTATACAAGGGCGTAATGTGCAAACGACGTGGACTATCTGACGGAGCACGCCCTGCATTTTGAGTTATCTTTTGTAATGCAATTCAATAGCCCAGAAGGCGCATCAATGTAAACTCTATGTAAATTACTCTGAATATTCAATGAAAAAGCATGTTTCTTCCGCATTTGTGTTCAAATCTCTGTGAATGTTTTATAATTTGTGTTTCAAAATGGGTTCCTAAAACTGCAAGTTCTTGCCTTGTGCGAGCGCAATCCCAGGCTTGCACGGCATCACGCCCCTAGCGAGGACGAATCAGTTCCGTAAACGATCCGGCGAGGACGAAAGACCCTTTCGGGATCGGGACATGACATATTGGTATGTAACCTCCGATTTCCAATTTCCAAAAATAATTAGATTTTTAATTATTTTAAAATATCAAGTTTAAAAAAAAAAATATATATATATATTTCTCCTTGAAGTTTTTATTTTATTTTGAACGATGTTGATTTTAGAATGTAATTTAAAAATCTTTTATAAAAATCATTTTTCTAAATGTCGATGTATTACAAAATAAATAAATAAATAATAATATATTTTCTAGTTTCAAATGTTTATTGGCTTGCAATAATAAAATTAGTTATTGATGAAATTATTATAGGACTAGTTGTTTTCATAATAAAATTTCATATCCATTTTGGAATAGTAAATAAACAAATTACATATTTTCTAGGGTTTTGCAAAATGAAGTTAATTCGTAGCTAATTTTATCAGACAGCCTTTGAAAGCCTCTTAAAAACATTTTCTTAAATTTCTTTTCTATTTAAATTTACCAGTTACTGTCTCCCCTATGCACCCTCCTTTTTCCCACATGTAAAACCCGTTTGATTAATTCTGGGCCATTCATTATTGGGCCAACCCGCAACCCTTTATCCCACACCATCTCTCCCTATTTAGGTTCTCATTCTCACATTTCCCTAGAAACCCTAATCTTTAATTCATTGGCTAGCCTCCACAAATTCCCTCAAACCAGAGCCACCACCATTTTTGTGTGCTCGTGTCCGTGTGTCCAGCATCACCGTGTCAGCCGTGATGGCCTCGGGTCCGACCCCGGGTGTCCTACCGTATCCATTTCATTCCTGTGTCCAGATTTACAGTTTACAACCAGTTTTCCGTGTCCAATACACCCGGACACGCCCACAGTACATCAGATTTCTGTGTCCTGCCCCGAACACGTCTACAGTACACCACCCTCGTGTCCAACCCGGACACGTATACAGACACCAGACCGCCGTGTCCACCCCGGACACGAACCCAACCCCGACACGTTCACAGACACAGAACCTAACCCTAACCCAGATCCCGCTGCCGCCGGCGACGGAGTCCTCCTCGTCGTCGTCGAACGCCGGTGGCCGCCTGAAATCGCCACCTCGAGCACCCCGCGTCGAGTCGCGTCGAGCTCCGCCGACCTTCGACCGGTGGCCGCCTCAGATCCGCTGAGTCGTCGACCGCCGCTGCTCCCGAGAACCGCCACCGCCGCTGAGTCGTCGACCGCCGCTGCTCCAGAGAACCGCCATCCGCCGAGATCGAAGCCACCGCCGCCTCGAAGAACCCGCCTCCTCGAACCCAGCGCCGCCGCCTCGAGCTCCACGCCGCTGCTCTCGGGCCCCACGCCGCCGCCTCCTCGGGACGAGAGCTCCGCCGACGACCGCCTCGAAGCCGCCGCTGCGCCTCGAGCAGATCCGCCGAGCACGAGCGTCGCCACCCGAGACGAACGCCGACGCCGACGCCGGAGTAACTCCGGTGAGTCCCCTTCTCCCTTCCCTCTTTCCCTTCTTCCTTCGGTTCTGTGAAATGGAATTGGGGTTAAGTTAAAGTAGTTTTTGTAATTAGTTTAAGTAATCTGTAATTAGTTTAGTTAAATCAATTAATTAGTTTAGTTAAATCAATTAATTAGTTAGTTAATGATTAGGTTAGTAAATTATTAATAAACAGTAATTAATTGTTAATCAGTAGTTTTTATTAATGTAATTAGTTTAGTAAATTTATATATTTAGTTTGGTAATATATATAATTAGTTTAATAAGATTTAATTAGTTTAGTTTATTTAGTCTAGTAATAAATATCAGGATTTTTGATTATGTGAGCAAATATAATAATTTTTGGGTTATATTATTATTAAAAATATAGTTCCAATAATAAAATGAGTTCAAAAATAGTTCATATGGATCGGTGACCGATTTTACCATAAATAAAAATGTATTGGCTTTACGTAAATTCTAGATTTTTATAAATAAACCTTTAAATTGTAATTTTGTTCAAAAGGGAAGTTTTAACAATTATTGTTCAAAATGATTTCCAAAGGATTTTTTCATAAATTAAGGAGTTACCTTAATAACAAACAAACGACCCTTAGCCTGGTATCCTTATCTCGGTTTTCGTGCCGAACTCCGATCTTGGACTTCTTTATATAGTTTCTAGCTATTTGGACTGCTCCGGATCCATTGGAACTAACTGCTACTTCATTTGGGATCACCTTGAGAAGTGTGGCATGATGAACATTCTCTGGTTAGTCAAATATGTATAAAATATATTTGATTGATATATATATTCAAATATGTATTTTGGTATAAATATATTATATACAACTATTAGTGTATATACACAAATACGTATTTTGTACAATTACTAAGAGACACTTGTATATATATTATATACGTTTTATTGGTATACTTTGAGTGTAAATGTATATTATATACGTGTCCCTACTAGATGACCCTAGTTGACTAGTGCCCTGCCTGACATGGCCCTGAGACCAGTATTTTGACTGTGTTAGTGTAGCATCTGATGCAAATGTGGTTTGCTTGTGTTATGTTTATAGGACTGTTGGTTTACCCAGGGGATACTCTGGAACAGGACATTGGTTTTACCAGCTAAGGACCCAAGGCGAGTACATTCTCTGATTAGTTTCTAATTTATGATATCTCCTATGTTCACTGTATCTAGTGTAAATATCCATGTTCTTGACACATTGGTTACACGGATTGGTATACACGGATCTCGTCATGAGATGTTATTCCTTATTCATGGTGTAGCTTGTACAAGACTTGTTTTTCTTGAGATCTTGTGCATGTACAGACACTAATTCCCGGGGAGATTTGCTACCTTCCTAGGGAATCCTGTGCCATAGCGTACCATGATTGGATCTACTATACCAGTCGGGGGTTTGGGGAGTATTTTAGTTTAGATATGTGATCATACCCAACTATCCATGCATCATAGCTCACCCCACATCTCACGTCGGGTGCGGCCTGACCATCTCCATGCCTCATAGCTGTTACGTGTGATTAGCCTGACCTCTCCCTGCATCATAGCTAACCAACGGTTAGCCTGACCTTCCATGAATCATAGCTAATCACATGTAACCAGCCTGATCAAGTTCCCAAGCCGATCACATGTTAAAGCTAGTACTCACACACTTGGACATAGAATTCTTGCTCATGGACATATTGTTTCTTTTCCTGCATTTACTTACAGCATTTCCAGTACTTCTCTCATTGTACATTTCTCGTACTTACACATGCATCTGGTATGTTTTCATCTAGAACTGCTACATAGTTTATGTCATTTATTTAGAACTGCTATTTAGAGATGTACTTTGCTCCTTCCTGACTGGAAAATATTTTTCCAGACTGTGACATTAGTAGACTGGTTTCTGACACTTGGGGATTGGAAGTTAAGGATTGCAGGTATGTTATGTTATCATTAGACTTGTGCTGTATTCTTTTATTTCTTCATTTCCTATCGTGCTGTAGTTGTGATTGAGTATTTCTAGATTTATTTTAGTGTTATCCGTGTCTCCTTATGGAGTTGGATACTAGTGTGAGATTATCTAGATAGCACTTGACCTAGACAGCGTTCTACCGCCGATGCTGCGGCGTAGGCTGGACGTACCCACGCTCTCGTGCCCTTATACCGGGTGCGGGTCGTGACACGTTTTAGTGGTGGCCCATGCAGGTCAGACTTCGCAAGTTATGCGATATCGTGGTGGTGCGACGTTATAGTTGTACTACTACGTGCCTGCTGTAGAATATAGGACATAGGATACTAGGATGAGAGAGGATACTCAATCACAAATTCTTGAAAGATTTCCTGGGATGACCCCATGAGAATCTTATTTTCAATTTAAATCTTTCCTTGTTTCCGTCCGCTCTCGCTTGTTGTTACTGAACTTGATTCTTGTTGAGCAGTTATTAAATTAAATTCTTGGTATCATTGTTGAGTTTGATTCTTGTTGACCAGTTGTTAACTTTAATTCTTGGTATCGTTGTTGAGTTGATTTCAAATTGAGATGAATTTTTACGGACTAGGATTTATGGTATCATCTGATGACATATATTGATGAGGACAGTGAGGAAGGTAAAACGTCTACTTTGGTTGTGGAACCTAGAATTTATCGCAGCCATATTAGCTGTGGTGACGAGAACGTAGAAACCTGACTTGGATGTACATACTATAGTTATGAAGCTTAGAGTCTTTCGCAGCCATACCGGTTGGCGTGGCGAAGATTCTAGACGACATGATTATAGAGTGCATACCTTAGTTACGAAACCTATCGTTTATCGCATCTATGCTTACTGGCGTGGCGAGGATTCTGAGTGTCATGATTTCAGACAGACGTGTATGATTATCAGGTTGTATCCTAAATTGGTTCTTAAAATATCATCTCAAGACTTATCTATTTCTGTTGTTCCCGGACTTTGTTCCACCACTTCTTTCTTTACTAGCAGTAAAGATACCTTCTGTCCTCAATTCAGTCTTTGAGCTCCTATTCCTTGAGGATTTCTTGTTAAGCATGGTAATTAGTGGCTTGTAATTTTGTTTGTGTCTTGTATTAGTATTGACTGTGTTGCTAGTGATTTGTAAGTGTTTCTTAGTTGGGCATGTGAGCAGTAGGCTTTAATCTAGAATTAACCCATAGCATAGTACCTTGTAAACAATGGTTCTAGGATAAGGTCATTAGAGACTATAAGTAGAAGGAGAGTATAGAGTATCAATGATATTTCAAGAGTTAGTATCAGAGCCAATTACCCGTCCTGGATAATCATGATTATGTAATTGAGTGATTTATGTAAACGAGTAAGTATCGAGGAAATTGTATTGAAGATTAATGGAGCATGATGTCCAATTTGATGATTGATATCGGAAATGTTAAAGGTAAAGAAAGGTATATGTATAAAGGGTTTAATGAGATGTCATAAGTAGAGAAATATCAGGATTAGTAATGGAAGTTGTGAAGCGTATCACAGATTAGTTTAATAGGCTTTAAAGGATTGAAGGAAAAACATATACAACCATCGAGATGAGGAACCATACACATACCCATGAGAGTAAAGAAACATGAGTGTTATAGAGGATACAGGTGATCATGAGTCTAATGAGCTTGATGAGATAATCCATTAATGCAGCTAGTGATATAATACCAAGAGTGCTAATGATTCTATATCAAGGATTATTGAAAATGGTGCTAGTAACAGTAAGCACTCGGTGTGATGATAATTAGATGATCTACCAATTGACATAAATTGAAATCATGAAAGAAAACACAGTTGATGATAGCTTTGATCATTGGAGGTAATAGTACAAGTGATTCGGGCAGTACAAATTTAGTACACAGTTCTAGACAAAATAGGTTTGAGTGCACCTCGAGTATCAGAGACCGCGAGCACTGATATGTACATTGAGGAGTTATAAATTAAAAGGTGGAAATGAATTTTAAATTTTCAGAATTTTTAAGGAGTTGAGATTTTATGTTGTTAAATTATTGAGGATTTAAAAATTGATTCACTAAACCTAGTTAAGGCTACAAAGATTTTAGAAGTGATTAAATTTTAATTCGATGTGAAGTGTCTAATTTTGAGGAGGTCTATGCATTTTATTTTAAGTTGATCGGGAAGTTAAACCTTGACGATTATTTTGAGGATTGAGTAGTAAAAATTTTACATTGGGATAATAAATTCAGAGGATGAAAAAAAAAAAAAAAGATTGGTTCAAAATTCGAAAACATTATACATACGGATAAAGAAATATGGAATGAAATGAAGCTCATGGTAAAGAAGATTACAATATAATTGATTATGGGATCATATGATTGAAGGTCGTAAGGTAAGATCATGGTATATCGAGGTTGTGAATTAAATTAAAATCTTGACCATGACAGTAACATTGAAATCGAAGAAAATAATCGAGGTATAGTTGATGTTAACTCGAATTTGATGATAAGGCTTTTGATTCAGAAATTCGAAGATCTAATCTAATAAAGTTTGTGGAATTTAAACTTTTATAGATATTAGTTAATGATGAATCACAAGATTGAGAAAAGTAAAATGAACGAGGAGAAAAAAAGGATTATTTTCAGATGGTGGTCAAGACTATTTTTTCCTAGAAATTAAGAAAGGCGATTAGATGTCTCTTGATTACATTCTGAAGGATGTATTTAAGTTTCTTAAATCAAACTGTCGACCGTATCTTCGAATTAGCTATAACTTTCATGTCTATATCATTCTTTATGCTGGGTCTTCCTTGGTTTAGTTACTTTGAAAAGGTAACGTGCATTATTCCAATTATCTGTTTTTGTGATCGTGTCTACTTCCCAAAACCTAAACCTTCTAGAGGATTCAAGGCCGAGCCATAATTCCTTCAAGTTATTCCTGTCTTAAACCATATTTTCTTTTCTGTTTGGTAAATATTTTTCCTCATAGAAATATTTTCTTCAATGATATATTCATCATTATGAACAACAAATTATTTTCTTCTATCCTAGTCATCCCTAAAATTTCGAGGACGAAATTTTTCTAAGGTGGATAGACTTGTAACCTCCGATTTCCAATTTCCAAAAATAATTAGATTTTTAATTATTTTAAAATATCAAGTTTTAAAAAAAAAAAAAAAAAAAAATATATATTTCTCCTTGAAGTTTTTATTTTATTTTGAACGATGTTGATTTTAGAATGTAATTTAAAAATCTTTTATAAAAATCATTTTTCTAAATGTCGATGTATTACAAAATAAATAAATAAATAATAATATATTTTCTAGTTTCAAATGTTTATTGGCTTGCAATAATAAAATTAGTTATTGATGAAATTATTATAGGACTAGTTGTTTTCATAATAAAATTTCATATCCATTTTGGAATAGTAAATAAACAAATTACATATTTTCTAGGGTTTTGCAAAATGAAGTTAATTCGTAGCTAATTTAATCAGACAGCCTTTGAAAGCCTCTTAAAAATATTTTCTTAAATTTCTTTTCTATTTAAATTTACCAGTTACTGTCTCCCCTATGCACCCTCCTTTTTCCCACATGTAAAACCCGTTTGATTAATTCTGGGCCATTCATTATTGGGCCAACCCGCAACCCTTTATCCCACACCATCTCTCCCTATTTAGGTTCTCATTCTCACATTTCCCTAGAAACCCTAATCTTCAATTCATTGGCTAGCCTCCACAAATTCCCTCAAACCAGAGCCACCACCATTTTTGTGTGCTCGTGTCCGTGTGTCCAGCATCACCGTGTCAGCCGTGATGGCCTCGGGTCCGACCCCGGGTGTCCTACCGTATCCATTTCATTTCCTGTGTCCAGATTTATAGTTTACAACCAGTTTTCCGTGTCCAATACACCCGGACACGCCCACAGTACATCAGATTTCTGTGTCCTGCCCCGAACACGTCTACAGTACACCACCCTCGTGTCCAACCCGGACACGTATACAGACACCAGACCGCCGTGTCCACCCCGGACACGAACCCAACCCCGACACGTTCACAGACACAGAACCTAACCCTAACCCAGATCCCGCTGCCGCCGGCGACGGAGTCCTCCTCGTCGTCGTCGAACGCCGGTGGCCGCCTGCAATCGCCACCTCGAGCACCCCGCGTCGAGCCGCGTCGAGCTCCGCCGACCTTCGACCGGTGGCCGCCTCAGATCCGCTGAGTCGTCGACCGCCGCTGCTCCCGAGAACCGCCACCGCCGCTGAGTCGTCGACCGCCGCTGCTCCAGAGAACCGCCATCCGCCGAGATCGAAGCCACCGCCGCCTCGAAGAACCCGCCTCCTCGAACCCAGCGCCGCCGCCTCGAGCTCCACGCCGCTGCTCTCGGGCCCCACGCCGCCGCCTCCTCGGGACGAGAGCTCCGCCGACGACCGCCTCGAAGCCGCCGCTGCGCCTCGAGCAGATCCGCCGAGCACGAGCGTCGCCACCCGAGACGAACGCCGACGCCGACGCCGGAGTAACTCCGGTGAGTCCCCTTCTCCCTTCCCTCTTTCCCTTCTTCCTTCGGTTCTGTGAAATGGAATTGGGGTTAAGTTAAAGTAGTTTTTGTAATTAGTTTAAGTAATCTGTAATTAGTTTAGTTAAATCAATTAATTAGTTTAGTTAAATCAATTAATTAGTTAGTTAATGATTAGGTTAGTAAATTATTAATAAACAGTAATTAATTGTTAATCAGTAGTTTTTATTAATGTAATTAGTTTAGTAAATTTATATATTTAGTTTGGTAATATATATAATTAGTTTAATAAGATTTAATTAGTTTAGTTTATTTAGTCTAGTAATAAATATCAGGATTTTTGATTATGTGAGCAAATATAATAATTTTTGGGTTATATTATTATTAAAAATATAGTTCCAATAATAAAATGAGTTCAAAATTAGTTCATATGGATCGGTGACCGATTTTACCATAAATAAAAATGTATTGGCTTTACGTAAATTCTAGATTTTTATAAATAAACCTTTAAATTGTAATTTTGTTCAAAAGGGAAGTTTTAACAATTATTGTTCAAAATGATTTCCAAAGGATTTTTTCATAAATTAAGGAGTTACCTTAATAACAAACAAACGACCCTTAGCCTGGTATCCTTATCTTGGTTTTCGTGCCGAACTCCGATCTTGGACTTCTTTATATAGTTTCTAGCTATTTGGACTGCTCCGGATCCATTGGAACTAACTGCTACTTCATTTGGGATCACCTTGAGAAGTGTGGCATGATGAACATTCTCTGGTTAGTCAAATATGTATAAAATATATTTGATTGATATATATATTCAAATATGTATTTTGGTATAAATATATTATATACAACTATTAGTGTATATACACAAATACGTATTTTGTACAATTACTAAGAGACACTTGTATATATATTATATACGTTTTATTGGTATACTTTGAGTGTAAATGTATATTATATACGTGTCCCTACTAGATGACCCTAGTTGACAAGTGCCTTGCCTGACATGGCCCTGAGACCAGTATTTTGACTGTGTTAGTGTAGCATCTGATGCAAATGTGGTTTGCTTGTGTTATGTTTATAGGACTGTTGGTTTACCCAGGGGATACTCTGGAACAGGACATTGGTTTTACCAGCTAAGGACCCAAGGCGAGTACATTCTCTGATTAGTTTCTAATTTATGATATCTCCTATGTTCACTGTATCTAGTGTAAATATCCATGTTCTTGACACATTGGTTACACGGATTGGTATACACGGATCTCGTCATGAGATGTTATTCCTTATTCATGGTGTAGCTTGTACAAGACTTGTTTTTCTTGAGATCTTGTGCATGTACAGACACTAATTCCCGGGGAGATTTGCTACCTTCCTAGGGAATCCTGTGCCATAGCGTACCATGATTGGATCTACTATACCAGTCGGGGGTTTGGGGAGTATTTTAGTTTAGATATGTGATCATACCCAACTATCCATGCATCATAGCTCACCCCACATCTCACGTCGGGTGCGGCCTGACCATCTCCATGCCTCATAGCTGTTACGTGTGATTAGCCTGACCTCTCCCTGCATCATAGCTAACCAACGGTTAGCCTGACCTTCCATGAATCATAGCTAATCACATGTAACCAGCCTGATCAAGTTCCCAAGCCGATCACATGTTAAAGCTAGTACTCACACACTTGGACATAGAATTCTTGCTCATGGACATATTGTTTCTTTTCCTGCATTTACTTACAGCATTTCCAGTACTTCTCTCATTGTACATTTCTCGTACTTACACATGCATCTGGTATGTTTTCATCTAGAACTGCTACATAGTTTATGTCATTTATTTAGAACTGCTATTTAGAGATGTACTTTGCTCCTTCCTGACTGGAAAATAATTTTCCAGACTGTGACATTAGTAGACTGGTTTCTGACACTTGGGGATTGGAAGTTAAGGATTGCAGGTATGTTATGTTATCATTAGACTTGTGCTATATTCTTTTATTTCTTCATTTCCTATCGTGCTGTAGTTGTGATTGAGTATTTCTAGATTTATTTTAGTGTTATCCGTGTCTCCTTATGGAGTTGGATACTAGTGTGAGATTATCTAGATAGCACTTGACCTAGACAGCGTTCTACCGCCGATGCTGCGGCGTAGGCTGGACGTACCCACGCTCTCGTGCCCTTATACCGGGTGCGGGTCGTGACACGGTATCAGAGCACGACTGTACTTCCTTGGGATTTCAAAGAATATAAAGGAGTTTGATGCGCCTCTCAATTGAATTGCGTTCGGCGTCCGCTGCATCAGATGAGTCGCCTATACAATGAGCCCGTAGATATAAAATCTATCGATTTTGGAGTGTTAACAAGCTACTCTCTATTGTAGCAATGGCTAAGAAAAACACTGCCCCTGCAAGCAGTGCTCAGCCTATCCAGAGCGATCCGACAAGTTCTGGAGAATCCGGAGGAGCGGGTTCAACAGGTATGGCGGAACGGCTTATGCATCTCATGGAGGTGCAGCAACAACAAGCCGTTAAGCAACAGGCATAATTTGCTTCTCAGCAGAAGCAAATGGATACCATGATGCAACTGATTGCATCCTTGGTACCAAGCAACGGGACTGCCACTGTGACTCCTTCCCCACCGCCGGCCGTGGCGGTAGAGGATGAGTCAGAAGAGATGCAACCTTCAGCTAGGAACACCTGTCGAGCAGCGGAGTTCACAAAGATGCATCCACCGACGTTTAACGGACGAGCGAAACCGGACGTGGTGTTGGGATGGATTGCTAAGCTGGAGGGGCTCTTCAACCTGGTTGGCATCCGGGGATCCAAGCGAGTTGCCTGTGCATCGGTTCAGCTGGAACTACATGCGCATGATTGGTGGGAGGCAACGAAGCAAGGGATTTACGATGCCAATCCCAACTGTAAAATAACTTGGGAAATGTTCAAATTAGCCTTCATTGAACAATACATTCCCAGGGCCGTGCGTCAACAAAAGGAAGACGACTTCAGCAATCTGGTCCAAGGAAGTTTATCTGTGGACGATTATGATTCTGTGTTCGCTAAGCTGGCCAAGTTTGCGGGGCACTTCCTGCCTAACCAGCAGGCGTGGTGCTATCGCTTTCAAAAAGGTTTGAATGATGAGTTACATAGGGACGTCATCAATCAAAAATGTCAAACCTACAGGGAATGCTACAAAGCAGCCCTGGGCAGCGAGCGGATCTTTGGGTGTTGTCCCCCAAAGGCAGAAGTGCAAACCCCCCGTACCAACAACAACAAACGACCTCAGGAAACGGGAGGGTCTGGAGCACATAAGCGTCAGCACACGTCGGATAATAGGGGTCAGACTCAGGCACCGAACTGTACCAGGTGCGGCAAAGCAGGGCATCGAGTAAACAAATGTCGGGTTACTGGATGTTTCAAATGTGGTCGTCTGGGCCATAAACAATTTAACTGCCGAGAGGGTAAGCCGAATCAGAACAACGGGAATAATCAGAATAAAGGGCCTCCAGTAAGTGATGCCAATGCTGTGCCAGTAAACCCGCAACGTCAGGGTGCTCAAGGCCGAGTCTATGTATTGACTCGGGATGAGGCATCTGTCTCTGAAACGGTCGTGACAGGTATATTACTTTTCAGAGAATTGCCTGCTAGAGTCTTATTTGATTCAGGTGCTACGCATAGTTTCATATCTGCTGATTTTACTGTTGAGCATAAATTAGCTTCTACTCCCTTAACTATGAATCTCTGCGTAAGCACACCTTCGGGAGTCGACATGCCCGCCCGTGCGATCTGTAGGGATGGTTATATTTGTATCGGAGGGAGGAATCTTTCCTTAGATGTCATTGTACTAGACATTAAGGATTACGATATTATTCTCGGGATGGACTGGTTGGGTGCTTGCCATGCAACAATCGAGTGCGCGGAGAAGTGAGTCGTATTTCGTCTACCCGGCGAGGCAGACTTCTACTATTCGTGCAGCGCTGCACCGAAGACGGCAATGGTGAAATCAGCAATTTCGGCTAGGCGTATGCTGCATTTGGGTTGTGAAGGGTACTTAGCTTCAGTTCGAGACACCCGACAGGAAAGTGCAAATGCAGCTCAGGCTGATGTCATAGCAGATTTCCTCGATGTGTTCCCGGACGAGCTGCCTGGAATGCCTCCTGATCGTGAGATCGAATTCAGCATCGACACATTTTCGGATGCACGACCGATATCGAAGGCACCTTATCCAATGGCCCCAGCAGAGCTGAAAGAACTTAAGGTTCAGTTGCAAGATCTGTTAGACCGAGGATACATACGTCCAAGCGTTTCTCCGTGGGGTGCTCCAGTACTGTTCGTGAAGAAAAAAGATGGATCCATGCGGCTGTGTATTGACTACCGAGAATTAAATAAGGCGACCGTTCGAAATCAGTACCCTTTGCCAAGGATAGATGACTTGTTTGATCAACTGCAAGGTGCAACAGTTTTCTCTAAAGTTGATCTCAGGTCAGGGTATCACCAGTTGAAAATCAGACCAGAAGACATTCAAAAATCTGCGTTCAGAACCCGTTACAGACACTATGAGTTTCTCGTGATGTCGTTCGGCTTAACGAACGCCCCTGCAGCTTTCATCGATCTGATGAACCACGTGTTTTGGCCGTACGTAGACAAGTTTGTCGTCGTATTCATCGATGACATTCTGATATATTCGAAGAACGAGGCGAAACACAAGGAACACCTGAAAATCGTGTTGCAGATATTATGAGAACATAAGTTGTTCACTAAGCTCAGCAAGTGCGAGTTCTGGTTGAACAGCGTGGCGTTCCTTGGTCATGTCGTCTCGGCAGAAGGCGTCGCCGTAGACCCGAAGAAAATAGAGGCGGTGGTGGACTGGAAACAATCTACGTCAGCCAGCGAAATTCGAAGCTTTCTCGGCCTAGCAGGATACTACCGTAGGTTCATGAAAGATTTCTCTAAACTGGCCTCGCCTTTGACTCGCCTTACTCAGAAAGGGATTGTATACAACTGGAGTGATGAATGCGAAGCCAGCTTTAGTGAACTGAAGCGGCATCTTGTTTCAGCTCCAATTCTTGCACTCCCAGATGGGGTAGAAGAGTTTCAGATATACAGTGACGCTTCAGGACTCGGATTGGGATGTGTACTCATGCAACGGGACAAGGTAGTATCGTACGCCTCCAGGCAACTGAAGCCGCACGAGAAAAACTACCCGACACACGATTTGGAATTGGCGGCGATTGTATTTGCATTGAAGTTGTGGAGGCATTATCTTTATGGTGTTGCTTGCAAAATCTTCACAGATCACAAGAGCCTCAAGTATCTCTTCACCCAACGGGAATTGAACCTCCGGCAGCGGCGTTGGCTAGAACTTATTAAGGACTATGATCTAACGATCGCGTATACTCCGGGCAAGGGAAACGTCGTTGCTGATGCTCTGAGTCGAAAGCACGTGGGCTCGTTATCTATAAACAACCGTTTACTTTGAGATCTATAGGCGATGGGCATCGAATTTCGAGTTCGGCATCAAGGAGTGCAGCTGGCACCACTCCATCTTGAACCGAGTTTACGGAATAAAATCAAATCAGCTCAGGAGGGCGATCAGTTCTTAGCGAAGGTACGCGGATTGATCTCGGCGGAGAAGACGTCTGACTTTGTGGCAGGCGAAGATGGGGCCTTACAAATGAAAGGAAGGCTATGCGTCCCGAGCGACCCTGAACTCCGAAGGGAAATTATGGCGGAAGCGCACTACGCGAAGTATTCTTTACATCCGGGGAGCACTAAGATGTACAAGGACTTACGCGGTACCTTCTGGTGGCAAGGTATGAAGCGGGATGTGGCGACCTTTGTGTCACAGTACATGGCCTGCCAACAGGTGAAAGCTGAACATCAGAGGCCCGGCGGGGAGATGCAGAACCTCGCTATTCCCGAGTGGAAATGGTACAACATCACTATGGATTTCATTGTGGGATTTCCGAAGATGCCATGGGGGCATGATGCAATTTGGATCATAGTTGATCGTTTGACCAAATCAGCCCACTTTTTTCCCAAAAAAGTTGTATGGAGCGTTGATTGGTTAGCACAGATCCACATAGATGAGATTGTTCGATTACACGGGGTGCCTGCTTCTATCGTCTCTGACCGTGACAGATGTTTCTTATCTCGTTTTTGGACTAGCCTACAGTCTGCTTTGGGAACCAAGCTACAGTTCAGTATCGCATACCACCCCCAGACTGATGGCCAAACAAAGAGGACAAATCAGATACTTGAAGATATGTTACGGCTGTGTGTGATCGATTTAAAGACTAGTTGGGACACGCACCTTCCGTTGGCGGAGTTTGCGTACAACAATAGCTACCAATCAAGCATCCAGATGGCACCGTACGAAGCACTCTATGGGCGCAAGTGTCGATCTCCAATCTGTTGGGACGAAGTCGGCGAGCGGCAGGTACTCGGGCCAGAGCTGGTGGAGCAGGCAGTCGAGAAAGTTCGCTTGATTCGGGAAAGACTCCGCACTGCGCAGAGCCGACAGAAAAGCTATGTCGATACTCATTGTAGGCCCTTGGAGTTCATGGTCGGGGATCATGTCTTCTTGAAAGTGACGTCGATGCGTGGAGTGATGCGTTTCGGCGTGAAGGGCAAGCTGAGTCCCAGGTTTATCGGCCCCTTTGAAATACTAGAATGGGTGGCAGCTGTGGCATACCGAATTGCACTACCTCCCGCCTTGGCTGGAGTGCACGACGTATTCCACGTTTCCCAACTTCGGAAGTATGTGCATGACTCGAGTCATGTAGTTAGCTTCGAACAGCTAGAATTGCGCACGGATTTGTCATACTCGGAGGAGCCGGTGCAGATTCTGGATCGTAAGGAAAAAGTACTTCGTAACCGTACGATGTCCTTGGTTCGCGTGCTGTGGTGGAACCATAAAGTTGGAGAATCAACCTGGGAAGTCGAATCGGAGATGAAGGAGAAGTATCCTTCGTTGTTCATTGAGTCGGAGGTAGGGCTTGTTCTTAAGTTTCGGGTCAAAACTTTTTCTTAGTGGTATATTATGTAGTGCCTCAAATCCCGATCTGACCGGGACGAGCACTATGTAATTGGGCTTGTGGCTAGTCCGTCTGAGTCATAACTTAGATCTCGGCATCTTCTTGCCACGGACAAAATGCGATGATCCTTTCCAACTCATGGAAAGGCCTTTATTGAAACGGGTCCAATAGTTTTCGTGTTTTGGTTGCTTGGTTTTCTTGATTGCCGTTTTTAGGTTTTGGATTTGTTGTTGCTTTCGATTTGCTTGGTTTTCGCTGCTGGTTTTATCGTTTGGAACTTGAGATTCTGGGATGTTCGGCAAGGAAGGATAGGCAAGATTTCTAACTCGGTGCTTGTGCTGTTTCAGGTCCGCGTAACTGACGTTTGATCGTCGCTAGCGGGATTCCTAGTTTCAGCCTTTTTTCTTTAACCAGTGAGTGGTTTGGTCCCTTCTTTCCTACTTCTTCATGCCAACATCTCTAAGTTTCAATCGTTCACTCGATGATGCCCGATTGGACGCCTAGGAAATCCTTAGCCACAAGCATGCCAGCCACTAAGAAAGGAACATAGAATTTGTAGACTAATTTATCATATGCTTGCACACCTTATAATTTGAGCTTGTTTATAAGGAAGAGTTGGTTGTTGGTGGCGGCCTGGTGCCTCGGATAGAGTTGGACTTATGGGATAACTGAATCGGAACACCGCTTGAGAAAATATGAACTGTTGCATGAGATATATATATGTTGCTGCTTAACTTCTTTTGTTTAATTCGATGCATTGTATGTAATATGAATTATTTCATGCATTTGCATGGTCTGGGACAACTTGTGCATAGGGTTTGGCATTTTCTCGAAACGGCTTTCCGGGGCACTGGAACCGTATCGATCCGGAGGGAAATATTTGATTCGTGCTCGTCACGATGCATAGCGGGACCTCCAGCAGGGCTTGCTACCCGGGCTGATAGGACGCGCCGCTAAGCTTGAAATATGTCCCTAATGTGTCGATCACACCAATGACCGCATAGATTAGAACGCATGCTAACTTATTGTCTTGTGCAGATGGTAAGTATACTTGTGTTTCGTTTCAGGGAAGGCGTGCATCGATTGAGTAAACAATCAGTGTACTGGTTGGATTAAATGCTATATTCATTCCTATCAAAACATGCAACTGATATGAATTGATTTCACTTGCTTCCTTATAGAAGCTATCTTAATGCATGCTTGCCCCTAACAAGCTAGTGTCGATTTAGTCGAGTGGGATTCATCCCGCTCACCAGTACAAGTTGAGTACTGACCCACGTTGTGGGCAACTATTTCAGGCAATCAGACGGTGCAACGCTAATGCGTTAGCGAGGAGGCGTTAGGAGCACCTCTATTTTGAAGTATAGCTGGAGTCAGTTCATTTTGGAGGCAGAGACTTCAATCTATACAAGGGCGTAATGTGCAAACGACGTGGACTATCTGACGGAGCGTGCCCTGCTTTTTGAGTTATCTTTTGTAATGTAATTCAATAGCCGAGAAGGCGCATCAATGTAAACTCTATGTAAATTACTCTGAATATTCAATGAAAAAGCATGTTTCTTCCGTATTTGTGTTTAAATCTCTGTGAATGTATTTTATAATTTGTGTTTCAAAATGGGTTCCTAAAACTGCATGTTCTTGCCTTGTGCGAGCGCAATCCCAGGCTCGCACGGCATCATGCCCTAGCGTGGACGAATCGGTTCCGTAAATGATCCGGCGAGGACGAAAGACCCTTTCGGGATGGGGCGTGACACCTGGTATCATGATCATGGGCTACAACTAATTCCTAACATCTAACTATGCATTTCCATAAATCATTCTAGAGGGTTAGGATCAACAATCTTTTTAGCTTCCAGTACTTCCTAAATCATTGCTATCTCAAGTAAGGGTAGGGTTTTATCAGTTCTAGAAACATACTACTAGGTCCAATTCTCTTGCTAACAATCTATACTAGTTCTAGAATCTAAAAAGAACCTATCAACCTACCCTACTAAGGGTAACAATCTTCTTAGAAAATATTACATTAATCATGCCTTCTGTCTCTGGACTACGATCTTCTTCTGGAGGGAACCATCAAGCACAAGTTTTCGTCTATCAAAAATAAAGGGAGATAAGAAACAATGAAAACAATATTGATGAAAAAGGAACGAATACAATTTGGAAGTCCAAGGGCGATAATTAAATACAAAGGGAGTTTTAAAATCGATTATTGATTGAGATCCTATTCAAAAATAATCCTAAATTGCAGGCTCGTTCAGTACTGTAACATAACTGAAATAATATGCTCTGCAACCTGCATGGACCACCAAAAAAATTATGTCATGCCCTAGTCCCAAAATACACGGGACTAGGCCACGTGGCAATGGCCAGCTACGTACCAAGGGGACTCCAGTCTGACTCTTAATATGTATAAGCTGTAAATAAGGGTGACTATCTAGATAACACGGTATACATGTCTATATCTCAAACCACAAGGATATGTAATAAAGAAAGGACAACATGTATCATGGTGTGCACCCCACACTACACTCGTCCGAATAGACTCGAAGGAAATAATATGAGTCTGCAAATACTGGGCTATACTAGCAGAAAATAAGCAAAGATCAATATAGCTGAATAATGAAGAAGTGAATATAAATATCGAGTAACAATACCTGTATACCGATATAATACTCATCCGCAGCTCCAGCCTCCCGTCAGCAATCGACCCTACATTATGGCAGGGAACCAGGTCCCCAGAGGGACGTAACAAGGTAAAAAATAGTATGCCATAGCAAAACAAAAAGAAAACATATGATATGCTGGTGTAATCTAGCATAACAACCTAAGTGAGACGCAACTTTGAAGACAATGTTCGACACGTGGGCTTTCCAAATATAAAACCGTAGCTCTGAGGCATAGAGACACATGGGGCGTACCGTAGCTCCAAGCACAGAGTCACACGGGTGATACTACGACACCGAATACATGATCTCTACATAAATAAGAATATATATATATATATATATATATATATATATATATATATAGCCCAAGCGTCTAGTGACTGTCTTCCTCTCCCAATGCGGTCAACGAGTGCTCGCTGAACCTGAACCTCTATCTAACAGTCTCGTCATACTGAAGTAACTATCAACAATCACAATCCTAATGTTATCACAGATTTTGGTCATGCTGACACTATCAAGATACAGGAAGTCTGGCACGATGACAGTGTCTGAATGTGTCCTAAGATTTTGATGTAACCAAGTAGGTACATCAAGGTATCGCGAACATCTATCAATTGATACTAGATGTTACCGATGAACGTCTGCACCCGAATTTGATCCGGACGCTAAGTAACAATTTTGATCCAAAGCGCACACAATGCATAAATAAAATAAACAGTAAATCAGGAACTGAGATACATGATGGCAATATACACTTGCCTTGATCCGGATGTTGAAGGGGCGTCCAAGTCCGAGGATCCCAAAGCACATATAGGTGATATATAAAATTTATTAATAATCTAGCTCGATACTATCTAAGATACGAGTTTGACATCACGGCTAGCATAGGCTTCTATCTTAGTTACATAGCTCACATAGATACTAACTAGAGGGTTAACCCAAGTTGACTATGGCAACGTTGCATCAAATACGTTCATCAAATAGTATAACGTCCTCAAACAATATCTTCAAATCCTAATATTCATCACAGTGATTTCAGTCATCTAAGTTATGCTCATCATCGACCATACTATCCCTGTAAACATAGACATAATTTCATACACCCAATTTAGTTGACGTACCTAAATACGCATAATGTTCACGTATAGTATCCTCATTCACATCATCACTAACGTACCGAAATTCATTGGAACATCCCCAACATATGCATTTTCCTTATATATATATCCTCGAACAATTATTATAAAATATCAACTTCACATATATATAACCTCAAAAATTGCTATAAAATATCCATTCCACACACACACACACACATATATAACCTCAACAATGCCATTAAATTATGCATGGGTAATATTCAGGAAACCCTAACCCTAACTAGGGTTTCTTAGCACAAACAAATAACTACACAAATAAGAAAAAGGATAAGGAGTTACCCAAGTGGCTGCGGTTGGTGGCAACGGCGGTGCTGCGGCTTCGGTCAGGGATGACGTCGACCCGATGGTGGTGCGCGTGTCGACCGGGGTGGTGGTGGTGGTGCTCGACGGTGTGAGGGTGGTGGTGCTTGGCTGCGGTGTCGTGGTGATGTTGTCGTGGTGGTGGCAGTGGGTCGGTGAAGGTGGTGATGGTGGTGGCAGTGGGTGGTGTAGAATGCTGCGGGTAGAGGGAAGGGTGGTGGTTCTCCGGTGGTGTAATGGTGGCGAAGGTGCTAGTGTAGATGGCTGCTGTGGGTTGTGGTGACAGTAGCAGCGGCTGGAGGTCATGGCGACAGTAGCAGTGGTAGCAGAGGTATGGTGGTGGTCGTCGGGTCATGGTGGTGCGGGTGATGGTGGCAGTAGGTTGCAGCGTTGGTGGTGGTAACAACGGTGTGGTGGTGGTAACAACGGTGTGATGGTGGTCGTGGGTTAGGGAGGAGGAGGTGGTATCGTTGTTGAAGGTGGTGGTGTTCGTCGGTGGAGGTGGGTGATGGCAGCGACGGGTTGTGGTGGTGTCAGGCCGTCGAGGAGGCATGGGTAGTACGGCTGGAGGTGGTGGTGTGATTGTCGTGGAGTAGGAGGATTGCAGTGGTGCTCCGACGAGTCGCGGGTGAACTCCGGCGAAATGAGGTATTGAAGGAGAAGAGAAGAAGAAGAAGAAAGAAGAAGAAGAAGGAATAGAGAGAGTGGTCGGCTGTGTAAGTAGAGGGAGGAGAGAGAGAGAGAGGGAGTGGGGGGGGGGGATTCCTAAATTTTTTGTTTAGAGATTAGGGCCGGCCATATGTGGGGGGGGGGGCTTGAGTGTGTGTATTAATATAAAGGGAGTGTGTGGTTGTGATGGGGTGGGGATTTGAATCAAGGGTTAGGATGCTTCATGAAGGATTTGTACATAGCAATGGGGAGAGAGAAGATGAGGTGACCGGTCATGTGAGGTTGGGGGTGTTCTTCCTTTGTTTGCACCAATAGGAGGGTGACACCTAGCACCATTTTTGCATTTAAGTCCTTTAACATTTGAGTGTTTACACATGAAGGAAAAAAGGGTAAGGTTTTGGTGTAAAAAGTTATGTTTGGTGTTTTGTAGGATGATAGGGTATTGTGTGTTTTGTATGGGTCTCATGAATGAGTATTGGGTTAAGTTGGGGTTTGGTTAAGTTGCTTTTCCAAATTAATTAAATAAAGAGTCATATGTGCTCTTAAATTAAATGGGAGTACATGGGGTCTCAATTGGGAGTGACACAAAGGTCATGGACGGTGTAGGCTTGGTGTCAGTCTTGGGCCCTTTAATTGGTTAGGCAAAACATGTTAAGTTTGTGTCCCCAAATCAATGGCAACGACATAGGTACAAGATACTTGATTAAAGAATTAATTTTCGTGTTTGGGAAGTTGTGCAATTAAATTAGAGCACAAGGGAGTGTGTTTGTGAGTGACAGAAATATCCAGTGCCTAGGTTGGCTTGTCAGGTCAAGAGTGCAAAGATTTATTAGAAAGTAAAGGCTATTGTTGTGCTCCATTTATTGTAGCAACGGTAAGGTGCACCAAGGGTTTAAATTAAAGAACGAGTCCACACAACCCTAATTTCTAATCCTTAGACAACCTGAAACTGAACCAAAATTCTTACCATATCCAGTCTATCTAAACTAGATTTTGAGGGGGTTTACACATGCAACCATGCTAAAATAAAATATGTTCCAAATACGTATACCGGAAACGGAGAGTGACAATATATATATATATTGGCTTAGATGACAAATAAATTTCTAACCAAACTTTTAGAAGTATTCTTTTAAAATGGGTTTTCTTAAAAGTTGTTTCCTATATGAACATTTATATGATTAAATAATTATTGTATCTATAAATTTTGGACTTTGACAAACTACTAAGGGTAATAAATAAAAAAATGATTTTCAAACCAGGAAAGACCTAAATAAATTCTTCTCTTAGTCTAGTTGCCTCCTTTCAACAATGATTAATTGCATACTTTCTTGTCTCCTTGTCGACCTGGAATCATCGTCTCAAAATTCTTGCTGAACTTTGATTTTTGACTTCTATATACCATTCCTAGCTATTTGGACTGCTATAGACTTATTGGAACTGACCGTTATATCTTTTGGAATCATCTGGAGTAGTGTGGCATTGGTAACTTCAATTAAAAAGAGGCGAGTACATTATCTGATAGTTTTTTTTACTTGATAATTATTATAATGAATGCTTTAGTATTTTTTACTTGATTCCTGACACGATGGTTACATGGATTAGTATATTGTGGATTTTATTCATGATATGTTACTTCTCACACCTTATTATAGACCTTGACCACTGCGCTCATATTCAGACAACGCATTATGATTCATGTGTCGTAATGTGTCATGATTAGGATTCATTTAACTAGTCGGGGGTGGGGGAGTACTAAGTAGGTATGTGATCAACCATTTAATATATATTATTACTATTGTGGATAGCCAATCCTATGAGATTGAGACGTACTATTATGGATAGCCAATCTTATGAGATTGAGCCGTACTATTGTGGATAGCCTATAATATATTACTCGTATGATTGAGTCATACTATTATGGATATTGTTTAGTAGTATTATTGTTGATCACATATCAAAATTAGTTCATAAAACACATAATCGATATAGTCTCTCTTATTATATTTCCTTACTTGCAGTCTTATGCTATATTTGTACCTGTCTAATCATTTCTTATTACTTTCCATATTCTGACATTATTATATATGTCTCATCATGTATTTATTACTATTTTTTGCTTTATGGTTTCTACCATATATTGAGCTGCTTTCAGTGTTTGTACTCGTTCTATCCTAACTGGATAATATTTTTTGGAATGCTATACCACACGATCTTGGACTTCATAGTGATGCTATAGTCGAGTCTGCTCTTGCACTTTAGATTGTGAGGTGACCGCTATAAAGATTTAGGCTAGTAGTTCTTTATTTTTGTACTATGTTCTAGTTTCGCTTCTATTAGTTAGTTATTTGGATTATCTTTCTTTTACATATCTTTCTTAGTATACTGTAATTGAGTTATGATAATAATAGTTGTACTTGTTTAGTTAAGAAATTCCTTGAGGTCTAGACAGCGTTCTACCGTCGATTATACAACATAGGCTGGGCATGCGGTAGCACTCATACTCGATCATCTGAGCGCGGGTCATGACTGCAGGGGAAGAGCAGATTTCTAGAATAACCAAGGAGTTTCTTAATGTTTTTTCCGAGGAGCTTCCAGGGTTACCACCCATCAAATACGTAGAGTTTTGCATTGAGTTGTTACTCAAAACAAAGATAATATCCTACAGAGTGTACATGATGTCTGATCCAGAGTTAGCCAAATTGTACAAATATGTAAAGGAGCACTACTAAAATACAGTAATTTAGCGACGAAATATTGACGACGGTCAATATCCATCGCCAAGTAGCAACGGTTCACCGTCGGTTGGACGACCAATATCCACCATTTGCGAATTAAATAACTATTCATCGTTAGGTCATTGCCAATTAGTCGCTAGATCGCCACCAGTTTGTGCAGTCAACCGCGAGAACAACGTGGGTAAATATGGCGACGGTCTGGGGATGGATATTGAGTCGCAGATACGTCATCTAGATAGTTTAGTTGTGACGACGGATTTGGACGCCGTATATCCGTCGTCAAGTACTGTGCCCTAGGTTATATTAATTAGGCGCTCGATCAAAATTTTTATTTTGATCGACCGTGCCTCTTTCTCCTCTCTTCCAGCCCCGTGCTTCCCTCCGGCCCGTGCTTCCCTCTCGCCGGTGTTCCCCTCTCCTCCCTCCGGCCCGTGCTTCCCTCTCCTCCACTCCCCTATCGCCGTGCTTCCCTCTCCTCCACTCCACTGTAAGTCTTCCTCCCCTTTTCTCCCTCCGTTCCCCTCTTTGGTTTGCACTGTTACTGTCCACACTCTAGGGTGTACCATTTGGGGATGATTTATGTGATAATTTCTTGTTACCACTCTAGATGTTTGCGTTATGGCTTATGTGTATTTGGGGACAGGCTATTGGAGGCTCGGGTTAGGCCTTGTGCAGTAAGTATTTGGGGGGAGTAGGGTTCAGACAAGGGGTGCAGTGCACTTGGGCACTACAAGTGCAGACCTGTACACATGTGTGCATAGGTGAAAAGGAGAACAATGCTCAGTCAGACAGTTGGTTAGGTACTAGTTGGGGGCAGTGACTTATTGATTGCAGTGGTGTATTAGATTATAGTGTATAAGATCTTAATGACTGATTGTTGTGATATATCAGTGGTAAAATGGGGTGCATAGGCAGTTAGATATGGGGCTTGGACTGTGAGGTTGAGCAGGTGCTCTGTTAGTGTATCAATAGTGTGATATATGTGAAGAAGAAGGATAGGGAGGATAATACTCAGGTTGTGTGTATAGGCTTGGAAAAAAAGGTTCCAATTAAGTGCAAATGCACGGATGTAAGGAGAGAAGGGAAGATCTATGATACCCTCTAAATATAGGATACTCCCATGATATGCATTCTCTTCATCCCCAAACACAACTAACACTATAAGAACACATCTAATATATACAGTAGAGTCTTGATAACACAATTAATATCTCCTATAAAGTGATATAGAGAATATGGATTACTTCTCTAGGATGCAAGGACTTGGCCCAATAACAGCGAGGCATAGTCCATGTAGCCATTTGACTAGCGAGGTAGAGACAATGCAGCCATATATAACATTGACTGTCCTTCGGCCCCCATCCCTCGACAATGATGATACCACAACCCATAACTATATTTTATTTTATGAGCTGATGTCTTAGCATTACATTATGTGGGTTTATCTTAATTCTATTATATCCATCGGATACTAGAACATATACTACACTGATGTACAAAACCTAGATGATTCACACTAATGTATGCTAGAATGAATTTTAGGTAGTGTTCTGAGCCATTGATATCTGAATTCATGTCAATACTATGCGAAAAGACATCATATTGAACAAATGTCAATGTTGTAACTTTCATGGAGGTGGTGGAGAATGCAAAAACTCCTCAACATGTGACACAGATCTTCATATTGAATAGTGAAAAAAGTTTTTTATAGGTGATGGGTCAAATCGGATTCCTGTCGATACGTTTCCTATCAACATGATTCCGATATGACCTATCGGCTATAAAAAACTTTTGTCATCTGATTTGTTCGATGTGAAGCTCTGTTTCACCTGTTTCTCTACTTTTCGCTATGGTAGAATATGCAAAGTACGAATTACAATGATTTTAGAATTCTCATCTAATGTCGTATGTACGTCTAATTGCTTCTGTGTATTTTATCTTACGATACAAAATTTTCCACACCCACCAAGCAATGGATCGTTACTTGGTTGATCATACATGGATGTACAGGCGGCAATACGCGAGCATGATTGGTCTGAGTGATGATTTTAAGGCAGGCATTGAAGTATTTCTTAAGTATGCCATGAGCAAACCTGATTACATGGATGTTCCAAAAATCAAGTGTCCATGTGCTCATTGTCGTAATAGATATTACGAAGAAATGGTGATTGTAAGGAAGAATATTACCCTTATGGGTTTTGTACGTAATTACGACCTGTGGGCATCGCAAGGTAAACTTTATGTTGAAAGACAGTCTACTTTTGTTGTGGATGTTGCTACAGTTATTACCATGGAAGATGATGTAGATTATGTTGAATATGGAGACTACAACTTGGCACGAGATATGGTGTATAATGCAGTATTGCCTAATTTTAATCCGGAGGATCCGAATCCCGATGCAAAGGAATTCTATGATATATTTAAGGATGCAGATACTCCTATATATCATGGTTTTAAGACTCATTTAGTATTATCAGTAGTGATGTGCTTGTTGAACTTAAAGTCTGATTTCAACTTACCACAAGTTTGCTATGATTGGATCGCACAATTAGTCAAAGAGGTGTTACTGAAAGAATTGAAAGAGAATACTAAAAACTTTTATAAATCAAAGATGATGGTCCGACAGCTCGGACTGGGGTATGAAAAAATAGATTGTTGTCGCAACGGATGCATGTTGTACTATAAGGAGAACGAGGACAAAGAAAGATGCAGTTTCTACCTCACGGATCATTACAAGCCAGTTCAAGGAAAAGAAAAGTAAAATAGAATAAAACGACGTCCGTACAAGTACATGCATTACTTGCCGATCAAAAAGCGCTTACAGAGGATGTATATGTCCCTTAATACATCATAACACATGATGTGGCATAACGAGGAACGTATAAAGGATGATGGAGAATTGTCACATCTTTTCGATGGAGAGGCGTGGAAGCATTTTGACCGGTGAGTATCCGAACTTAGAGTATGATGCTAGTAGTCGATATATCCCCCGACCGGGTAGTCCTCCGACACAACCAAAGATACTGGAGGGGCATTTTAGAAAGGAGCTTTGGCCCACGACCAAAGAACTGTAAGTAAATTTCTATGTTTCATCCAATGTAGTTACTTTTATATGTTTTATTTATTTATTCAACTAAATAATATATTATTATTTCTTTGTAGGCTTTTTCCTCCAGTGCTACTCCAGCACTTGGGGAAATTATTAGGGGGAACGACCACGTCCCTTACATTAGATTTTTCGATGTGCTGCCCAACATGCAGTATATACGGCTTGACCAGATTAAGGTATATGCGATCTTTTCTGTTATTCTATTTAATAATTATTTTTAAATCTATTTATATTAATTTTTAATTAAATTTGTATGTCAGAAAATCTACTGGTGGCCCGAGTATCGCGATGCAGAGATCAGGAAGACATATCACGATGCCTGTAGCAAGAAGATGAGCGATGCGAAGGATGATTTGTAAAAAAGGGTAAATGCTGAAAAGGGCAAGAAACCTGGATCCATAATGGTTTTTTTGGAGAAGATACATAAGGAGCTCGATACTCCTGGGTTCAAGAAGATGTCCGAGCAAGAAAAGAAGGCGCAATCTCATGGAAGTTTACATACTGGTGGATCGATCCCCATCACTATACACCATCGAAACCTGGTAAGATAACGTGAAGTACTTAAATATTTTTATTTTATAGTTAAATAAATTAATTATCAAGTTAATATGTTTTCTTAATATTTTTTACACAGGTGGAGAAGCTGGCGAATGAGGGGGAAGATCCCTCTAGTATCAGTTTCGTCGATATTTTTGAGTATATGCACAAGAGGAGGAAGGACGGGAGCTACGTGGATGAGAAGGCCAGCAGGACTACTGTAAGTATTTTAATTTATATTATAAGTTAGAATAATATGAGATATTAGAATTTATATTACAAATTAGAAGTCCAATAGAAAATTAAGCATGAGTTATTGGATAGGCTGCATTCCAGTCTCTGCAGACTGAGAGCACCTCTCGGCCCACTCAGGATCGGGTGGAAGAGAGTGTCGCTGAGTCTTCGCCCGCCACAACGTTCTCTTCCATGGTCGCTCGGACGAATGACCTTTTTGTACAGGTCACTGGCGGGAGAGGGAAAGGTGGACGCGTCTACGGTACCAGCTACTTGGCATCGCAGATGTCGGTATACTCGAGACCTCCACCGCCTGCGTCTTCTGTTGCAGCTGCAACCTGATAGGATAAAGCAACTTGTTACGGTGATGACCATATTGCAGGACACAGTGGTGGGTATGTAGGAGTTGATCAGCAGCTTGATGAGACCACCACCGCCGGCATCCTCTGCTGCTTTTGATCCTATTCTATCTGCTAACGCAGTGATGAGACTCCTAAGTTTATTGCTGCCGAAGGCGTTAGGTTGACTACCATCTGAATTAGTGAATAAAATTCCTTCGGACGTCCTCGAACGTTTGCTTGACCAGGATACAACGCCAGATCGGTGATTTTCTTTATATTTGATATTTATTTGTGTTGTAGTAATCGCGGACTTGTGGATATTATATTTTTGTGTTGTCGTGGTCGTGGATGTTATTTATGTACTTTGATTATTTTATTTGGACTTGTGGTTGTGGACTTGTGGATGTCGTCCACGTATGCGATTGATTTTATTATTTTATTTATATATCTTTTCTGAATTATGTCTCGTGTGTGTTTCCATCGTGCATTTGTACCGTTGAAAGTCCGGTTGGACGAAAATTCTATAGCGGGTTGCGCTGGGTGGTTGATATATTGATAGTATTTAACATATTTTATATAAACCAAACATGCTGGGATATCTGTATTTAAAAGTTTCTTTTGTAGTTATGTACACATTAGCGACGGTCATATGTCGACTTAGTGGCTACCAACGACGTACTTGCGACACTCTAGCGACGGATACAACCATCGCCAAGTAAATTTCTATTCTTGGGTGACGAATTACCGACACACGTCAATGGACATGCGACTTCTTCCCGACAATAAGTAATGTCGTTATTCCGTCGCCAACTTGAGTATCCGACTTTTTACAGTATCGGAAACATAAATAATGTCACTATAACATCGCTAAACTAATATCATTTTTGACGCAAATTTGTCGTTATCTAGACGTCATTATAAACTAAATTACTGTTGCATATACGTCGCTAAAGAGATGCTTAATAAATCCGTCGCTAAAATGTCACATAGACGTCAACTAAATCGACGTTGCAATTACGCCAGTTTATAGTAAAAAAATTGACTAATTGGCTCCAACTGGCTAAATAGTTGGGGGTGGACTACCTAGAGGCCTATGACGACTACAAGATGATAGTCAGTCAGGTCCGAGGCAAGTACGAAGTCCGACACGAGGACTTAATTTTGTACCACCAAGCCGCGATCGAAATAATCTCCACCTTCACCAGATTCTTCATAGAGCTTGTACCACGGTTGCAAAATATTGAGGCTGATGCTCTTGCTGATCTCGCAGCTTCTTTGGCAGCCTCTATCAAAATCCATCAATCAGTCACAGTGATTGGACGAGAACTGGTCTGCCCTAGAAACAACCTATGCTTGTGTTTGAGCTACTTTATGGAAAGAAACATTAATATGAAAGACTGGAGGCTCCCTTTCATAGAATATATAGTCTACAGAATCCTTCTAGATGACTTGAAGGAAACCACTTTCGTTAGAAGATTCTTCCTCCGATTTTATTATGACCTATCCACTAGGATGTTGTACCACCATTCGTATGATGGGCTTCTGCTACAGTGCCTATCGGATGCGAAAGCAAAACAAGCACTCCGTGAAGCTCACAATGGTGTTTGCAGTGCACACCAACCCGGCCCTAAGCTGCAGGATCGTCTCCGACGTATAGGCTATTATTGGTCTACAATGGTAGCAGATGCCGTTGACTATACAACGAAATACAGGATGTGTCAGATCCATGTGGCTTCATCAACCAACCCTCAGAATTCTTGCACCAAACTATGGCGTCTTGGCCATTTGAAGCATGGAGAATGGACATCATTGGACCGATTAGCCCACCATCGTCGAAAGGGCATCGGTTCATTCTCGCCATAACTGACTACTTCTCAAAGTGGCCAGAAGCCGTACCACTCGCAAAAGTAAAAATGTCCAACGTTATCATGTTTGTCAAATATCATATCATTTACTGTTTTTGACTACCTCAGAGGATTATCCATGACAACGGTCCATAATTTGTAAGCCACATTTTCTACCATTTTGCGATAAAAACTGAATTCAGAACATAGCTTCGACGACCTATAATCCAGCAGTGAATGGACTAGCAGAAGCATTCAACAAGACCATTATAAAGCTGTCCAAGAAGCTCATCTCGATTAATCAACATGATTGGAACGAGAAACTTGGGGAATGACTCTGGGCCTATCGTATAATGGTCCAAACCCCAACTGGTAGTACGCCGTTCTTCCTAGTCTACGAAAGGGAGGCCATGCTCCCTCTAGAGGTTCAAATCCCCTCTCTCCGGGTGGACCTCTCCAACAAGTTGACATATGACGACAACCACCACCGACGGGTACATGAGTTGGAAGCACTCGACGAAAAGCATCTCTTAGCTTAACAGCGCATTGATTTATACCAAGCATGCCTCTTCGGAGCTTTCAACAAATGAGTCAAGGAAATAGCATTCTAGGTGGGTGACCTCGTCTTAGCAGTTAGAAGATCGATGATCATGACGCATAAAATGGCCGAAAAATTCTAAGCCAAATGGGAAGGCCCCTTCGTTGTGGAATTAGTGTATTCCAACGACGCGTAATGGCTTACAAAACCTAATAGATACTTGCTGATGATGCCGATCAACGTCAAGTTCCTCAAGAAGTACTATGTCAAAGCTAGGCTCGTATTCTCCTATCCCTAGCAGGGCAGCTAAGAAGTATAATGTTTACATTTTTTGTTCAACCCCAGCAAGTGCATATGTATGACACAAATTTTTTCCCATAATTTATTGTAAAAGCTGCTATCTATATTCAGGAGTCCTGAATACGCAATAGATAATGGATCTTCAAAATCACCCCAGTCGGGCAGTCATTAGGTCCATCAACACACTATCATTGGAACCACTTAAAAAATTAGTTCCCTCAGGCACTAGTTCACGTCCATACCCCCTGAACTATGGTCCTAATATTCTTCCAAGTAGTTTTGCCAGGTCCATATTACTTCTGAGCAAACCTTTCTATTTGACTATCGATTGATATATCCATAATATCGCTGAAGTCGGTTGTCATCTAAACTTATCATCCGTACTTAACTCTAAATATGCGAGGGATGATAAGTCCTCAAAACCTATCACATCCATATCACCTTTGATAGGGTTTTATCTCGATTTATTATCTGCACTCAAGTGCGCAATAAATAATAGGTCCACAAAAATACCCCCAGTGGGATATCCTTAATAGCTATGATATTATACTATGTCCATATTACCTCTAGTATGATAACCCAAGTTTATAACACAAAGCATGACAAGTCCAAAAGAGAAGTTCTGAAAGAAGGAGAAGACTTTTCATTGATATTCAAGATCATGAGTACATATGATAAAAATCTATTATATTTAAGGTTTTTATTAATATTAAAGATCATGAGTACATATGATAAAAATATCTACATTCAGTAATTTCTTCATCAAGGTGCCCCTCCATGTTGTTTCTGGTACCGACGCAAGTAAAACCGGCAGCATAACTCAATACACTCTATTTTATCCCTCCTCATTGCAAACCTCAGTATATGGAAAAGAATTCATACTGATGGATAGCAAAGAAGGGAATGACCAGACATTTTTCAGCTATGCTATAAGACTGGAGACAGAGTATTATAATCAATCCAAATCTAGTAATCAGTACCGAAGACTCCCGACCGGTGGCAGGCCGCATAAAAGGGAGAAGCGTAGCTAGCATACTTCCTAAACAAGGTAAATTTTACTCACGACGATGAATGTTCATCCTCGTCTCTTGGATCAGATCTTGATGAACTAACGCATAAGGTTGGCATTCTTTTCAAATGACGGGTTCTGTAAAATCCTTCTATGCTCCATCATGGGCAACACGAGGGAAGATAAATCATGCATAAAGAAAGCACGCATCAGTCTTAGCGAATATCATAAAAATATGCGACTGTCACATGTGGCACCCTAACTACAATTGGGCGCAGGACAAAATGGCTCTCTATGCACATGAATTTACATCCATGCGATTAAACTACATGGGAGCTCCGCGCGCATATTCTAGATGATCCTTCATCCATGAGACTAAGCTATGTGAAGAGTCAGCAGATGTTCTAGCTAAGTTCTCATCCATGCGGCAGAACTTTGTGAAAGTCTATGCATGTTCTAGATGAGTTCTCATCCATGCGGTAGGACTTTATGAAAAGTCTATATATATTCTAGATGAGTTCTCATCCATGCGGCAGAACTTTGTAGAAAGTCTATGCACATTCATGGCAGTCTTTCGCCCATGCAATGAGACTCAGTACTTGTTTCTCTGTGTCTTTGGCATCACAGAACAAGGGCTGAGGCACCCTCCACCTCTAGTAGAAGCATCAACATCAGGAGGCCACGGGTCCACTTGACCCTTGTTAGACTCATCAACAAGAGGAATGAGGGCCTTCAATATTCTTCAAGAAGGAAAGAAGGGGCATATGAAATAAGGCTCTCTCTCCTTCCTGAGTTGCCTATTTATAGGCTCAGGGCCGTGTGAGAAGATCGAGACAATGAACTAGACAATTATGAGGATGAATCAGATGCCTTGAAACTTGGACCCTCACATGCTGATAGAATATGACGCCTTAATTTTTATGGTCAGCATTTATCCTAAGTCAAACCGACGCCTCGGTTCTAGATTCTACTTTATCTTTTGTGAATCGCTACCTCAAAATCTGTGAGTAAAGACGGCTGAGAATCCTTGGAAATCCGCTCAGAGATCGAACCAAATCTTTTTATTTAATAAAAATTGGACAGATTGGCAGAATCATCAATGCGACAGGGAGTGCATGTGACAAGAAATCCATTTTGGCTGAAGGATCTTCATGCAACAAGCAAGCCATGCGGCTAAAGGATTCTTTTCATTGCTTCTTGTTCAAAGTATTCAAAACTCATCCAAGTTTAAAAACTTTGAAGGGGGTCTTGTAGAAGCATAAAAAACTCAGAAAACATCTGTGTATACTCTAAAGTTGCATACACCAGAGTATCTATGCAGCATGAGGTACATGTGACACCTAAATAAAAGCAAAGAAGTATGCGGCAAAAGTCCTAGGCACATATAAATCTGATGCATGATGTCATTTCTGGCTGTCACAACATTTATGACTCTGACAGCAATTAATGACTTTGAATGCCTAGATTTTAGTGTGGACAGTGGACGTCAGTGCATACATAACTGTCATAATTACCTTTGTCTAGATACAGCTGTACAGTGCCACGTGTACACGATAAAGCTCTCCATGCGTCAAATCTCTCTATTTGTCAAATCTCTCTAGGCGTCAAAGATCTCCATGCGTCATACCCCTTGTACAGTCGAGTATTCGTGAGGCTAAGTTTTATGGGGTCTAGTCTCTATGAGGCCCAGCCCCTATGCGGTTCAGCCTTCATGTGGCTCCATGCCATCAAATCTTTATGTTATAACTAAATAGATTCTCGATAACCAGTGCTGGCTACGTGTCGAGTTGATCAAGTCACGTACACAATGGGTGAAAACAACCCAGATTACAGGGCAAGATCTCATCAACAATATATCATGACTAACGCCATGTGGCAGCCTAACCATGACATCTGCTCAGGGTTGCAACTACATTCTGTTAAGAATGACCGTGCGACAACCAGGCAAGCGCATAGTATATGCGCGCGCATAAGCCATCCCTCCTAGATAGCTATAAAAAATAGGGATGTATTCCAACAGACACACACACACACACAGGGACAAACAGACAGAGAGATATATGTACAGTAAGACGTAGATAAAGTATACTCAGGAGCCCAGTTATTGTCTTTTATGTCAGTGAGCCAGAGACCAAGCAAATTTCTTCGTCGTCGGATCATCAATGGAGTAAAGGAGTCAGCTGCAGTACTCGATCTCCATCGTCACACTCCCCAAAATTTTACTTGTACTTAGATTTCTTATTTGAGGAATCTTTGTACTCTTTGGTTTCAATATACAAAAATTGAGTTCGTAAAACTCAAATTTTGAAATAGAACAGGGTACAGTTTCCCTATCCTTGCTACAACACTTTTCTGTGCAGGCCATCCCAAACTGCACTGCCTGTACACAGGCCTGCTCCTCATATACCTCTGCACCCATCTGTAGATCAAGTCTATACTGCTACAATATTCTACAACACCTGCACAGGCTCATAGTTGGCCTGCAAGCTCTGCTCGAGCAGCTACCATGTGCTACATCCTATAACAGATGTTGTTGCACATGAAGTATATGTTCCCATATGTTACTGCAATGCTGTGTAATTGTCCTTATGATGCAGTCACAAATCCTCCCCCCTCTTGTTCACTAATCAGTCCATGCCACTCCCCCTTTTGATGTCACACACCTATATGAACCTTCTCAAGCTCAAACAAAACCACACACACTAGTATAATCACTAGCTCCACACTATACTCCCATAAGCACACTCCCTCAGAACCAATACAATACATACTAATACAAATACAATACACCTCATAACCACAAGATACTCAAGTATAAAATCGTAATACTTGTAGAAGCATAAAAAATCTGTACCATACGCCTTAGTGACTCAGCTCTATGCGCCTCAGTGATCCAGCTCTATGCATTTCAGGGGTCCAGCTTCATGTGCTTTAGTGTCCTAGCTCTATGTACTAAGCAATCAAAAAGTGTCTTATATGCCCACAGTGCCATGCGCAACTCTGCATCTTAATGTCTCATGTGCCCGCAGTGCCATGCGCCACTACGCATCTTAGTGTCTCATGTGCCCGCAGTGTCATACGCCACTATGCATCTTAGTATGCGCCTGCAGTGTCATGCGCCACTGCCCCTCAGTGCTCTTCATTCACCAAGTGGAAGTATCCCCTACGTGCAAATACAATCATCAAAATTGGGGCATGATATGTTTCATGAGTATTATGGTCATTAACAACCCCAGATCTTGGCTTGATATGTGGCAGCCTTAACGCAGTATGCGCCTGTAGCGCCATGCACCAATATACAACTTGCGTTCATGTGCCTATTTAAGGCCTTCCTAAGGCTATAAATATTGGGCATCTCCCACATGTAAGTCACCGCAACTACACATATAGGAGACACACGTAGAGATAATGACCACACGAAGAAGAGAAGGAGAAGAAGACAGAAGAGGCGTTAGAAGCCTTGTCAAACTCCTTGGTCCCGGATCGTTAACGGAGTAAAGGAAGTTCTCGATCTCCACTCATACTTGCCCAGATATTTCTTTTTGTACTTAGATCCTCTTGTATAGATATTCTTTTGTACTTTTTGTCAATTCGTAATAAATAAGAATTTTACACCCTCCACCCAAAAATTTATTTTTTAAGATGTCAAAAAAATGGTGATTCTCCTATGTAAGAGCTTCTCCTCCAATAAGAAGCTGGTGACGCAATCGGACATGACCAAGTTAGATTTGACTCAGAGGATATTGGTCGTTCGCTTCAACCAACAGGCATTCGAAGATATGAGGGACAATCCGAGCTCTCCAACGAGGCATGTACGACCTTGCAAGACTCGTAGAACTCGGGATGTTAGTGCCGCTGTGCCAAGCCTGAAGTCAGTATTCGATGCATCATCAACCCACGTCGCAGTTGCACCAGCGGTTGACCAGTACTCCACCAATAAGGCGAGTCCCTTGCCGAGGCCAACACGACCTCAAAAAGTTTGAAGGACGTGGGTTGCTAAGGCCGCTGCATTGAACCCCGAATCCGCTTCAGAAGTGCCGCCAACCTTTGCGTAGGTGCACAGAATATTGGTGTGCATCCTGTCTCCGGTTCTGAAGCTGCGCTCGAGAAGAGCCGTGCCAAGTCATACGATACGCGGACGCAGTGCTGTCTAGGCCAGAAAGAATGCGCTGATCACAGGCACATGGAACCTCTTCGAAGCATGGTTGCTGGTGGCTAGGGCTTGCATAGTCCCAACTTGGATTCCATGTACTATACGCCCAAGGATGCTAGCTCAAGGAAACCTAAAATATCCCGAGCCATGCATGCTCGAGAGGCTGCGCTGTCAGCTCTCCAATAGCATTAGCCGTTGTTCGTGACTCGCGCTGCTAACGGAAGACTCTATAGCACAGACCCAGGTGCTCATGCGCCGGATGTGGATCGACTCTTAGAGCCTTCTCGAACCCACTTGGATGTCGTAGTTGCACCTAAACCAAGTCAGGGAGCAAACATTAAGATGACAGACCCATGGGCCGAGTATACTTGCGTGCATGTAGTGGGTCTATCTCACCAAGTCTTCCATCAATGATCCAGTTATAGTTTTTGCGGAAGAAATGGGTCAGGGAGCAAAAATTCTACTCTCCTCTAGGCGCAAAGCTTGCTTGAGCGCATAAAATGGGGGTGAAAGTGAAGCTTCCATCGTCTGATTTACACAACGTGATTAGTCATAAGCTTAAGACGAGATAGGTGACCCTCACACATGATGTGTCCTCTCGCAGACACACTTGTGACAATATATTCATCAACTGTTGTTGCTCCAAAGCACCAGTTCTTGCAGCCAGACAGTCGGTGTTCCAACAGCTACAACCCGCGACGCCAACCCAACAACTTCCCTGAAGACCTCTACATGACAAGGGGAACTGTCCGTCGCCTCATATTTCTTAACATGGAGGTATTCTCCCGTAAAGAAGATCTAAAAGAAAAGCTTGCTTAATCTAAAGGCGTCGGTTAGCACACCGCGAAGCCGTCCGAGGAGTAGCAAGAAAGTACCCACATTGGGGGTATTTCAAGGTACACGCTCGAGAATAAGGGCTGGGGGTAGTCGTACCTCCCCGAATCAAGATGCAACCGTATCTGGGGGTAGCATCCCTTGGTGTTCCATAAAAATCCATCCTTCCAAGAGGACAGTGAACCTCTACACACAAATGACAGCTTAACTGGGGATAGCCATGCCTCCCTGAATCAAGCTTCAGCCCGAGCTGGGGGTAGCATTCCCATGGTGTTTTATGAAAACCCATCATTCCAATAGGACAATGAACCTCTACACATGGATGAAAGCTTAACTAGGGGTAGCCGTACATTCCAGGATGAGCCCGCAACTGATACTGGTGGTGGTAGTCCCTCCAATAATGAAAGTGATGTGACACTACCCACTCTCCCTGAGGACAGTGATACTTAGACATCAGAAACAGAGAGTGAAGCATCTATCTTCCCGTCTGTCTCTTCCCACTTAATGAGCCAGTTGCGTTCGCTTAAAAAAGTCCCACTTTTTTAAAATTTTGACGATACATCATGTTAAAAGTTTCACTTTCACACTTTTAAGAAGTTACAAAATAGCCCCTTATACCTATCACAATTACCTACTCTTGTATTCCTTCATCACGCTCACACACACAAATGCACACTGCTGCATTTCTAGTGGCACACACCACTATTACATTCCTTTCCCTGATGCCTCTTCTTCTTGCACACACCCACATAACATTCTACATCACAATTTATATGCCTTTGCCTAACCATTCTTTCATAAGAAAACACACACCTTAACCCTTTCTCGCATCCTCATATTACATTAACATTCATTGATTTCTCCATTATATCTTCCCAGAGACACACAACACAACACAGTGAAAAAGGAAGAAACACCATATTCCCATCACAACCTAGTGTATAAGGAAGATGCACACAGTTCATGGGAAAGAAGAACCCAATGTATACATAGTATATACTCAAGGCCATTCTCCATCCTATTTGTATTTGTACTATAAACATGCATAAACCTCACACAATTTCTCACATGAATGAACATGGATCCTGTTTATCACCTAGCCAATTAGGGAACCTCACCCACAGACCACAATATACATAATCACATGAATACACCACTATATAAAATGCGTCTCTTAGTAACAATGTCAAGTCAACATCGATCGACATCGTTTGATCTTAGAGATCGATCGATCCTTATTATTATTTGTTACTAAATAAGAGGCTTCAATTGTTTTCCTAATTTGTGTACCGAAACTCTTACATGCATATGGCTATATATAGAAAAAAAAATGATATTCCCTGAGATTAAGGGACAATAATCTCTTCGCCAGCTAAGAAGAAGAAGTTGTATGCCATATTTCTACAATAGAAAGATCAATATGTTATGTAATATTAGTCAAAATCATCTACAAATAGAAGATTTAAGAAAACGAATGTATAAATATAGATCATAAATTGTAGATGCGATGGGGAGAGAACATCCGTTTAATCTGATTGAGAATAATGGACATATCGAAGAGAAGGCGAATCTCCTCCTGATGCAACAGATACACAAGACTATGGGTCTGCTTGGATTGAGGGTCAAGAGAGTTATATGAGGGAGAGTTAACTGAGGGGGAACAAAAACTCAGATTGGTTTGAGGGTGGGGGTTTGGAAGGGAGAATTATGGGGGGGGGGGGGATTGTTTAGCCTTCTTTTGTCCATTTTGTTAACCCTCCAATTCGAAATATTAACGAGAAAAAAAGACAACTAATCTTATTTGTGTTATAAAATATCTTCTTCTTTTTTCATTTTTCTTGCCATAACTTTCTAACTTTGTCCAGCTGCGTCCTGTCTCTTCTCGCTTTCTCAAACATTCTAGTTATTTTCTTTATATATGTATCATATTTGTAGCTATTATTTTTTGTGATGATATTTTGAAAGTTTTAATTAAAAATTTAATCAAATTAATCTAATTTTATGGCATATATAATAAAAATATTTTGATAATATTATATTTTTATTAATATTTCTTCCACTCAAAATCTTTCATCCAAACAAGAGTTATTAAACACACCACACTTAACTCTTCCTCCAATCCAAGAAAGGTTATATATATATTAACTCATATCCCCCTCACTTAAATTTTCTTCACTTAACCCCACTTAACTCGCTTATATTATTTCCTCGATCTATGCAGACCCTAAAGTATATTACTTCTGGTTCAAAAAAAAATAGAAGGAAAATAGTACCAAAGGGTAGAGAAGGAGCTTCGTGGTACCGGGGAAGAATGTCTCAGTGTTAACTGTTTTTAAGGCGACCGAAGGCGTCGATGGAGGCTAAAGTTGGGAGAATGATGCTCCTGCAGAGAGTATAGAGAGAAGCACGGGAAAGAACAGGGAAGAAGAAGTCAGAGTCTTCTTCTCAGGTTGGGTCATGGGGTCGGGTCGGATGCGTAGTTTAACCCGCCCGACCCGCTAGCTTTAAGCTAGAGGTTAGTGGGCTTTAATGGTCGGGCTAGGATTCATTAGCTAGAAAGAAAAAAAAGATGACAGTGGGCCATAAATAACTAACTCAGCTAAAAGAAAGTTTGGGGTAAAAAAATTAAAATAGGAAAGTAGGCTAAAAACGAAGATAAAAAATTGGTCTAAAAAATAAAATATCAAATTGGCCTCAAATGATTGGAAGTTGAACAAGAAATTTGGGTTTAGAGATTAAGAATTTATGGTTGGACTAGATAGGTCAAAAAGGATAATTAGAAATATCTAGCATAATTCTACCTTATCACTCTACCTTAATACTTAGTATCTAAAATAAACATTATGCCATTAATGCTAATAAAAAAAATTAGTGATTATTATTCATATTGTAGATATGTAGGGTTTCTCAAAACAAAAATTCACATAATCTCTAATTTCAGGATTCCTAGGAATAACTAGGGTTTAGTGAATGTGCCATTCCTAGTATTGTCAAGCAAGTCTGTCCATGTGGCAAAATCTAACTTCCAAATGTAGATGAACACTTTAGTGTAGATTCTTTATTTAATATTATTTTCATCTTACTACCTATTCTTGTTACTATCAGCTTCATCATGTTATAGAGTATAGTTGTTTATGTCGTACTTGCTACCATTGTTACCCGATTACCATGTTTGTAGCTTAAAACTTTTACTTGCTCCAATTCTAATTGGATATGGCATAACAACTTTAGAGAGACATTACTGATATCCTAAGGTCTACAATGACTATGTTGGTGACGCCGATGTTACTAATGTATTAGTTTCTTTTGATGACTTGGAGTAGCATATTTCCTGGCTCATATTCTTAAGACTATTTCTTAGTTAGCTTAGTTTAGTTGTTTTATTTTACCGAAATTGTTTTCGATATACTCTTTGGAGATGTATTAGGGATTATGACTCCTTGGGGATATGTACTAGGGATTACGACTCATTGGTGGATTTTAGTTTTTATTTATTTATTAAATTTTTTAGATATATCTTACTTCTTGTTATCTACTTAGATTTTATGAATGTTGATATTGTTGATGTTGATATAATAGATATATCTTCATATTGTGGAAATAGCTTATTTGAGAATTATGTATTATTGTAATCATAAACAACACACTACCGTCATCTCTATGACACAGGCTGGACATATCCATGTGCTCGTACCAAAGTATTTGGAAGCAGGTCATGATAACGGTCCACTCTACAGTCTGCACCTCGTCACAATTTCCATTGGGTGTCCTTATATTCTCGAGCTGACTTTACAACCTACAAAACATTATATCTAAATACGCCTTGGATCAACATCATGAATATTTTGTTTTTCTTTTCTATTTTTTCTTGTTAAACTCCTGAGAGAACTCGGTCACTACCAAAATATGATGAAATAGCGACGTTTTTAATGACATCGTTAGTAAACATCGCTAATTTTAAAGAATTTAGCAACTTCATAAATAAATGTCGCTATATATCGCTATTGGTGACGAATAGCTACTAGTAGCGACTGTACTGGGGTTCTTTGAAAGAATAGTCAATATTCACTTCTTTAACATTGCTACACATTGCTAATTTTTTGATTTAGCTACGTTTGGCGAAATCTTTACCAACACTGTTTATTTTTTAATTAGCAACATTTATAAATGTAATAAGACGTTGCTAATATTAAAATAGTAGCGACTGTTAGCGACGTTAATTTTTGACGTCGCTAAAAAAAGTTAATATAGGGTTTTGAGTTTTTCATTTCCCCTCATTCTCCCGATCTCCTCTCTCCCAAAATAAATGACTGCCCCCTGCCCTGGCAACCCCGACCCTTCTCGACTCCGGCGACCCCCCTCGGCCCCTGCCCCAGCGACCCCGATCCCTCTCGGCTATGGCGACCCCCCTCGATCCACTTCTCTGGTGCCCCTCGGCCCCAATGATCTCCCTCGGCCCCTCTCGCCCTCCTCGACCTCGACCTCGACCTCGATTACCCTCTTCCCCTCCTCGATCAGAGGGTCAGGTAACCCTATCTCTCTTTTACTGATACGACACAGACACACAGACACGGACACACAGACACGACATACATACATACATACATACATACATACATACATACATACATACATACATACATACATACATACATACGTACACACAATGACACAGACACTGACATAGATTTGACTAGGGTTGGTTTTGACATATTGATACTGATACAGACATTGACTTGGACACTCACACATAGAAGTTTGATAGGATATATATTCTAGGTAGTACATAGCTATTTGTGTTCATGTGTGTCCATTTAGATATATATTCTCTATTTGATTTTTACTATGCTATATAGTAGTTTGATAGGATTTTTATTATGAATTTAGTATCATATGGTGTTAGTATCATATAATTGGTTAATTTGTAGTATAGAATTGAGTATTGTTATCATTGAGAGTTAGTTTATATGTGTCAAATTAGATGTGTGTTGATTGAAGAGTGTCAATTTAATATATGCATATGTATAAGTATAAAATTTAATGGTGAGCTAGTGTTAATTAGTAGTGTATATGAGTGTAGAGTGGTAGGGTGTCCTTGGGTGGATGATGGTTTATTTATACCAGTGTATCGTGTGTGTAAGTGAGTGTTCAAGAATGTGGGGGCCGGGGTGCGTGTAGACAATACATTGTGTGTGTTCATGTGTGTGTGTGTGTGTATGTGTGTGTGTGTGTGTGTCAAGTTTCTGAGAGTCTCCAAGTGAGAGGTGTGTATGTGTATATGTTTGGGTGAGGGATGAGTGAGACAGTGAGGGTTAATAATTTATAAAGATATATACATATATAAGGGTATAGAAATACATACAGTTATAAAAGTAGGTATAAATATGTGCTGAGTCACTACCAGAATAAGTCAAATTAGCGACGCCCAAAAACATCGCTAAATAACAAAAAAATGTCGCTAAAAACTTTTAGCGACGTAATTAGCGACGTTTTAACGCAGTCGGAAAAAACCAAGTCGCTGAAAGGAAAAACGTCGCTAAACGTCGCTATGCCGACGTATTTTAGCGACTTTATTGTGTCGCTAAATTTAGCGACGTTTAGCGACTCCGAGTCACTAAATAGCGACGTTTATTAAAGTCGCTAAACGTCGCTAATTAGCGACTTATATAGCGACGTAACAGCGACGTCTTTAATGACCTGGCAGTACTGCCATGTCAGCAATTTGCGACGTACAGCGACATATTTAGCGACGGCTAATTACACGTCGCTAATTAGCGACTTTTTTAGCGACTTATAGTAACGTCGCTAGACGTCGCTAAACGTCGTTAAATACGTCGCTAAAGTTACAAAAAAATTAAAAAAAAACCTGACTTGTTCCAAACTATTATTCCTGCAATTTATAAATTTCTAATTAAAAATATACCCGGAGCAACCCTCCGTTGAATTCTATGGGTTCGTCGACCCCTTCGGTGGAACACTCAACACCGGATTAACAATATTGAATATGAATAAAAGTATCACAGTCATACAATTAATACACACAAATATTATAGACAGACAATAAAAGTATCACAGTCACACAAAATGGGCATAAACAGCATCACAGTAACACAAAATAGGCATAAACAACATCACACTCACACAAAATGGACATAAACAGCATCACATAATATATAAGTATCAGAGTATCACAGTAACACAAAATGCATAATATATAAATATATGAAACATTATAGTATCAATCTCGAGGATTTCCAAAATGGGGCAGATACCAGTCCCTCAAATACTGCGCATAAGCAGCGTTTATGTTATCAAGCTCCGCTATGGGTGCTGGGTGACTGGAACTCCCCGTCTGAGATACAGCCGCGATAGGTGCTGGGTGACTGGTACTCCCCGCAGGTGGTATCTCTTCCTCCTTAACAGTAGTCGGCATCACTTCCTCCTTAACAGTAGGAGGCATAACTTCCTCCTTAACAGTAGGAGGTGTCGCTCTCTTGGGTGCCATCTGGTAAGATAGATGAAAACAAAGAATTAGCTATTGGACCGGAACGGAAGAATTAGATGATTATGTAGCAGTATAGATCATTCTAAAGCTTACATCTACCCTAAAACACATGGACACTTGCACTCACTCAAAGCTACTGATACTTCTCAAGTAGATTATAGCCAAACCAATAATATGAAATCAAATTTTAATAATCATTCTAAAGCTTACAAAAAAAAAAGTGTCAAGATCAAATTGACTATTCTTAATTATTCATAGATATGTGTCCCTGTTACATATGATGCATGTTAACAATAACTCCACCTAACACACCACGCAACCCTTATTGCTTAGCTGATCATTAGAATGCAAGGGGTTGTAATATGTTTAATACTCTCTACAAGAACATTTTCACTCTACCATTAGATTAGGTTACTTCCATGAGAGGAACATTTTCACTCTACCATTAGATTAGGTTACTCTCTCTCTCTCTCTCTCTCTCGTTTCTTTTGAGACAATACAAAACAAGAAGAACCCTTAAAAAGTCAAGTGGGCGTAAGCTATCAATTGAGAGTCTGATTTGCCCCTTCCTTCAAAATTGATTTATGTATAGAGCCCCTTAAAAATTAACAACAAAAAGTAACCTAAAAAAACACTTACAAGCAAAGCAAACCCTAACCCTAATCCTAACCCCAGGTCAAAAAACCTAACCCTAACCCTAACCCTAACCCTAACCCTAAACCTAACCCCTGCGTCTGTGTGTGTGTGTCGTGTGTGTGTCGTGTTTGTGTGTGTGTCTGTGTGTGTCGTGTATGTGTGTCGTGTGTGTGTGTCTGCGTCTGTGTGTGTGTGTCGTGTGTGTCTGTGTGCGTGTGTCGTGTCTGTGTGCGTGTGTCGTGTCTGTCAAGTGTGTCTTGTGTCAGTGTCACATGAGAGAGAGAGAGAGAGAGAGAGAGAGAGATTACCTAGAGCTCGAGGAGGAGGAGGGGGAAGCCGGAGTAGACGCAGCCGTGGAAACCCGGTCGCCGGAGAGGGGGGGGCGGGGGAAATCGAAACGTTTCGAAATTTTCGACAAAATTTTTGATAGACGGAGAAAAGAAAACCGAGCCCTAATTAAACAAAAATTAGCGACGTTTAGCGACGTCACATAAAAACGTCGCTAAAATTAAAATTAGCGACGCAAATGAAGTCGCTAACTACGTTGCTAAATTTTTTTGATATATACGTCGCTAATTACGATGCTAAACGTCGCTAAATCAGATATATTAGCGACGTTTAGCGACCTTAATTGAACTTATAGCGACTATTCTTTTAAAATCTTAATAACAGTCGCTAAACGTCGCTAAATGTCGCCATTTAGCGACGCCTAGCGACGCTTTTTACTGAGTCGCTGATTTAGCGACGTTTTAACTAGACGTCGCTAAAATACGTCGCTAATACCGCTTATTCTAGTAGTGAGTGTTAACAGTGAGTGGCCTAGAGTGTATGTTGGTACCAAGATACCAAGTGTCAAGTATAGTTAGTGTTATGGGTATCTGAAACTGTATCCTAATATCAAGATACCAGAGAGTATTAATGTGATATTAAGTACCATGGTATGTGATATCCGCATGATACACAAATACCTAGAGTGTTATCAACACCTATGTGTATATTGGACACTCCGAGGTCAAATATTCCTTGTGGGCTCACAAGGAACACATGAGGACAGATATATCATTATCTCCTATGTTAAGTGTCCATGTCAGCCCTTATTTGAAAAGTAAATTTATATCTGTAAGACTTTTTGAGGCTTCAGAGTTCTACCAATTTTTGAAAAATTGTAGAAAAGACAACGCGTCAAAGTGTCCATGTCAGATTTTTTGGATAGTTACGAATTATAAAATGGATACTCATGAATCACGATATGGATACTCACGCATCACAAATCGAATACTCATGCATCAATAGGAGTTGTTACTTTGATGAACATGTGTATCCATCTTTGCATCCATTTAGATAATATACTTGAACGATGTCTATTATCTTTATACAAGTATCTAGAAAGGGATCTAAATTAACAACCGCATCATCGTTCGTGGATGTACAACTGTTATCCTGATGACATGTGCGGTATGCAAGATGATTTCATACAGGGGATGGAACAGTTCCTGCAGTTCGCCAAGGCGTTCCATCAGTATATGAACGACACCAAAATTAAGTGTCCGTGTGTGAGATATCGCAACTTGAAATATCACTCAGAAGTGGATGTGACATATCATTTATGCTCGAGGGGTTTCACGACGAATTACTATCAGTGGACCTCACATAGAGAACCTGTATCTTTAGCATCGGAGCCAGAGCCTTATGTGGATCCGAATATGTTAGTCTACGACCACCCTGATTATGACGACGGGTGTATGAACATGATTTTTGACGTTGCCAGACCTAATTTCGATCCGTAAAATCATTTTGTCGCTGAGAAGGCACCGAATGTCGATGCTGCAAAGTTTATTGAGTTACTGGAATATGCAAGGACTCTATTATATCCTGGTTGTGAGGATCATTCACCGTTGGAGGAGGTTACAAGACTATTGAGCATCAAGTTCGATTTTAACATAACGCAAGAATGCTACAATCGACTGATGGAGTTGATTATAGAGATTTTGCCGGCGGGTGCTAAGTTACCTAAAGACTTCTACTAGTCTAAGAGGATGGTGAGATCGCTCTGGATAGGATACGAGAAAATCGATATATGTCACAACGGGTGCATGTTGTACTACAAAGATGACAATGATAAAAATATGTGCAGATTTTGTTGTACTGATCGCTATAAGGCAACTGGTACAAGAAGGTCTGTCGGTGGAAGGAAGCCAACCGATTCAATGCACTACTGGCCTTTAACGCCGCGGTTGCAGAGGTTATTTATGGTGAAGGAGACTGTCGAAAAGAATTGTCACATGAGAGAACAGATTGAAGGAGTGTTGGATCACCTATCTGTTGGAGAAGCATGAAAGCATGTACTTCGATCGAGAGTATCCCAATTTTGCTTCGGATCTGCATAATGTAAGATTGGGGCTCTCCTCCGACGGTTTCATCCTACTTAGACTTTTAGGCTCCCAATATTTGTGTTAGCCTATGTTCGTCACCCCGTATAACCTTATACCTTGGATGTGGATGAAGACTCCGGTTATGTTCTCAACCGTCATTATCCCGGGTCCAAACAATTCGAAAAGGAACATCGATGTGTACTTGCAACCGTTGATAGATGGGTTGAATCAGCTGTGGAAAGTAGGTGCTGTCACGTCCTAGAACTAGAATACTAGAGAGCGGGGCCCTTACAAAGCTAGCTACGTACATCTAAGTACAAAGGTATCCCGAGATACGGTCACGGTTGTCTAGAAGACAAGTGGAAGGACTCTAGCATGCCACTGACAACTCCTATAGTCAAACAAATCCTATCTTAAACCAATCAACACAAGAAGCAATAAAGAGTAAATCATATATGCGATGGGTAAGGCATACCAAACACATATGCATACATAATCATGAGAGTTGACATAATTTAAAGATATAATAACTGAATATAAAAAAGTACGTAAATGTATAACTAGCCGCGGTCCAGAATATACACATACGCCATTTAAAGACGGAAGAAATCAAAACCCAGAAAAATGGCTAACACATGTCCTTGGCTAATACACCAAAAAAAAGAACGCACAAAATAAAGTGGGAAAATAAGATAACCTACTTGCTAATCAGAGCCGCAATCCTTCGAGTGCGATCCATCCGGTGATAGCAAAGGTAGATCCTCTGGGTCTGCTACGAGATCTGGCCATGCAAAACCAGTGGGGTCAGACCCCCAATAACAAGTACCATACAGGAAGCCAAATAGGAAGAACAAAACCTACAACAACGGATAGAGACAAAAATAAATAAATACAGATCGAGATTCGTACACTACCGATGCATTTATCTCGATAAAAGGAAAGACAATAAGCTAAATAACATGTAATATAAATAAATAACTAGTGGTTTAAAGTAAACTGGGAGCAAGGGAAATAAATATGTACGTGTGAACATATAATATGCCGAAACAAAACCAAGAACGTATACGGGATTAGGAACAAAGACTAGGAACATGTAAAGTCATCTAAAGCAAGGAAACATGTACAATACGGGGTACAATATAGCATAGGAATTTCAAGATCTAGGGCATGACATAAGCAAAGAATATGTGAATGTAATAGCTGAAAGTAACAAATATGGAAATAATAATAGGACCTGTGAATAAACAATATGACTAATTTTCTACTATTACACCAAACAAGGACAAAGGTAGGAACCAAATAAATCATTGTTCACGTGTCCGAATCTACAACTACAATAATATAATGATAAAAATAGTAACTGTAGAAAAAGAAAAGCCGACAAGCAACAAGAGAGTATAGGAACTTTGAAAAATTGGAGCCATAACCCATAAACCAAACAAGGACCGGAGTCATGGATCTTTCTTGAGCCAAAATTAGCCTCCGGCCACCCACCGACACATATAACTATGCGAGGATTGAAAAGAAAACATGTGAGCATAAAGTAAATAGTGCGCAAACAAAGAAAGACGACCAAGCATTTCCTACGGCTTGCTATCATTAGCTAACTAAGGTTATCACAATCCCAGTTACTAGCACATAAAATTTAAAATTTTTATATGGCCACATGCCATGCAGACTATCCATATAATCCAAACGCAAGGAGTACATAATATAATTATCATATATAAATATTTTTACTAGTAGAGAAACACTCGACGGTGTGCTGAAAGTATGCCCCTCACGACGGAGAGCTCCAAATCTAAAAGTGTCGCTGGGATATCGGGATTGCATGTATCCAGAAAGTTTTCCTATATGCCCTTAATTAATCAGACTAGTTGTTTTAATCCTTAACAATTTTTTTAGGATTTTGGGTGTGACATTTCGCAGAATCTATCCTAGAAATAGTGCAAGACTAGACAATGGTTTAACAATTAAAGCATAAGCACCAGATGAGCCAAAACAAAGATATATGTATCAGGAAACGGGAGTGCGCGACTACGAGCCACTATAAAGACAGTAAAGAGATCTAGTGACAAGAGTGCACTACGACGAGCCACAATAAAGCATGTACAAGAATAAGGAGACATGAGTGCACTACGATGAGTCACTATCAAGGGGTAAGATAATATAAGGACAGTATATATGTAAGGGCAATTGTCAATGAATAGTGCTTCATCCGACAATGTACAAATGCAAAGCCATAGTATCAGTAAAGGACATATGATTGTGTCAAGTGCAAAGGGTGTGTAAACTCATTATAACTATACAAGTCATAAGATCATACTGAGAAATCATTACAGTTAAAGAAAATATAAACATCGGGCTAAAACAGTTATATACGTTTTGGAAAATTTGATACATGATAGCAAATTGAGGATAACTATCTCATATAAAATCCAAATAAGGTGATTCAAAAAATTTGGAAAGGAAATACAAAGATATACAACTTTTATGTTTTGAGTTTTGAGAGATTCTAGCTACATAAACAGCTAAAGAGGCAAAAATCGGTCATCTGGGACAATATGCGCACTGCGCACTGCGTGCGGCAAGAATTTTGTGCAAGGCGCGCAATGTGCGGCCATAATTCTATGCATGGCACACTACTACACGGTAAGAAAGTTATGCGCGTGGCGCATTGTTGCACGCAACAAGGAAGTGATGCGCGCGTCGCATGCTGCAAAAAGAAATCCATGTACGGCGTACAGCAGGAATTCCATGCGCGACGTATTGCTCGCGACAAAAGAGTGATGCGCACGACGCATCGATGAGCACAACACATGCGTTGGCAAGAAATCCATGTGCGACGCACTACACACGGTCGAATTTCTATGCCTGACGCAATGCGCGCGGCACTGTTCATCGTCCCTGCCAGAGAAGTCCTAGAACAAAGGTCCAAAATTTGTTTTGGCCATAAATTTTTTAATTTAACTCCAAATTAAGTGATTCAAAAGTCAAAATCATACGTAATTTAATGTTCTAACTCATTGAACTACTAGTTTTTGAAATTAACTAGTTTTAGTAGATCAAAACCAAGGAAAACAAAAGAAACCCATAGAAATTCTAACATAGAAATGTAGATATACTCCAATCAAGACCTCAAAACCAAAAATGCCAAGAAGTAAACATGTAGAGAAACTCATTGCACATAATATAGACGAATAAAATTGCAAGAAAAACCATAAAATTAAATTTTTATCTTCTTCAAGGTTGGCAAGATGTACTTGCCTCGGTTAATGCCTCAAGCCTCTACCTTCAGTGATCTACGAACCTCTTCCTAGTTTAACTAGGGCTAGGGCTTGGTTTGGTGCTCGGGTAAGGGAAGGAGCAAGAAAGAAGAAATAAAGAAGGAAAGTAATAAAATAAGAAATAAGAGAGAGGAGAGAGAAAAGCTCATATATATACTAGGGGAGAGGATGCGCATGCTGTTGGGACAGATGCGCCTGCTGCAAGATAGATGCGTATGAGAAGAGATGCACATGGAGTAGATGCACCGAGGAAAGGTTTCACATGGGATCTAGTCACGACTTCTCCTATCAAGTCTCAACCATGCAAGAAACGGGTTCAGTGGTCCAAGAGTGAACCCGGTCAGGTATCCATCCTACATACAGGTCCTAGTACGGGTCCATGGCAATTGCCAATGTGGTTACTACTAGTCTCGGATAATCTCTCCTGATAAACAAAAATCCAAACACATAAAATACAACATAGAATGATACACAAAATACCAAATACAGTCTAAGTCTAAATACCAAAAATTAAGAAATACAAAATTCAATAACGAAGGTTACAATTCTACCCACCTTAGAAAAATTTTGTTCTCGAAATTTTACTAAGGCCAGTCAAGCTGGAACCCGAAACAAAAAGCTCAAGAAAAACACAGCTATCTCAAATAAACAAAGTATGGCATATAGACAGGTAATGAAAGTAATCAATAGTATAAATAAATGCACAAGCAATAACTCAACCATAAAAAGAGAAGAGCTGGAGGCATACAAATAAATGTCTCCTGAATCAGCTGAGTAGGAATTCGTCCTCGCAGGCTTACGCTGACTCCCAAAATAAACAAGGGTCAAGTTTCGAGGTAAGTCGATACCAATGACTCATTCAAAGACATAACTCTTCCCAAGATGTACCTTCGTAGCAGAAGATTCTGGAGATATCACGTCTCTGACTACACAGGCAGGAGAGTTTAGACGAGAAACTCGTCTTCACTCGCCAAATAAGTCGAGCCGACCGTTGCCTCCAAGTATAATTGGAATACTATGTCTCCGATGGGAACCCAAGATATACTACCAATGCCTGGCTGGCAAATGAAAGACATAACTGAAATAAAATTATTAAGATGGTACCTACGACCCCTGAGGTACTACCCATATTCTGGATAGGATACTGGAAATGCCCCTGAGACTACGCATACAACTGTGCTATTCGCTTTCTGACCCTCTGAGCTCGAGATGGTAGAGGATGCTGTGCCAACTGCTATATGGATAGTGTTGGCTCACTCTGATCAACCGCAGTAAGAGGTGACTGAGATGTCATAGGTGGTGCATCGGGTGTAGCTGGTCATCCTCGAGATGACGGATATGAGTATGTACTATAACTAAATGACATATAGTCGCACATCTGAAATATCGTCTATTAGCCTTCCGAGAACCTGATTTGAGATCTCCATTATTCCTACAGTTAGTATATCCTTCTGGTTCTGCTTGATACTATTGCTGGTAATACTCTAGTGTTGGGACCTGGGGTGCTGCTCGCCGTCCGGGTGATAGTCATCGTGGACAAGAAGCAACCATATGATCTGGCGCTCCACATAACAAACAGAGATGGTTGGCCCTTCGTCAAGCTACACTAGTGTGCCCTCTCTTCCCACAGAAGGGACATACAAATGGAATCTTCTGGTACTGGTATGGATGACTGTATACTGGTGCTGGTAAAGGATGCTGAAATGAAGAGCCAGGCATAGGTGCACGATTCCTCCTACTACCCTTAGCTATTAATGTCGTCCTCCTAGATATATGCTCATACTCCCATGCTATCTCTGCATAGGATGGGGCAAGGTATACTGACTGACCGGATGGCTAGTAATGCCCTACTCCAATAGGTGCTCCCCCTAGCTGTAAGTCATCGGCTTGAAATACCTCTGGCATTCCTGCCAACTACGCTCTATCAACATCTAGATACTCTACTGGAGAATGAGGTCCCGTTGTTGCTGTGACTCCATCATATCCTTGATAATCCCTAGTAGTGAATGCACATCGGGCTGATTGAATACTACCTTTGCTCGCATAGCGGACTGCACTGGTGGTACGGGCTGCACTGACTGGTGTTGCCTCATCTGACGGATAGCCAACCATTTGCACTGACTGATAAGATTATGACAAAGGATCCTCTGGAATAGAAATGGTGTCCCTGAATAATAAGGACACCAAGTATCAATAACAGATAGGGAAAAACCAAAGATCAATAAATAATTTATCAATTCAAGAAATTCAAAGATAACGAGGTAAAAGGAATTTCAAGGGAGCCAAAATTATGGATTGAGATTCTAACAAGATGAATCCCCCACAAGTCTGAAAAACAGACCTACATGGGCCACCACTATAATCGTGTCACACCGTAAAACCAGAATACTGGAGAGCGGAGGCCTGGCAAAGCCAGCTACGTACATCTGAGTACAAAGGTAACCCGAGATATGGCCACTACTGTCTAGAAGACAAGTGGAAGGACTCTAGCATGCCACTGACGACTCCTACGGTCACACAAATCCTATCTCAAACCAATCAACATAAGAAGCAATAAAGAGTAAATCATATATACGATGGGTAAGGCGTCCTATACACATATGCATACATAATCATGAGAGTTGACGTATTGTAAAGATACATCAAATGAATATACAAAATGTACATAAATAAAAAACTAGCCGCGGTCTAGAATATATACATATACCTTTTAAAGACGGAAGGAAACAAAATCCAGAAACAAGGACTAACATATGTCCTTGGCTAATTCACAACAAAATAAAAGTATAAAATAAAGTTAAAGAATATGATAACCCACTCGCTAATCCGATCCGCAATCCTTCGAGTATGATCCATCCGGTGAGATCGAAGGTAGATCCTTCGGGTCTGCTATAAGATTTGGCCATACAAAACCAGTGGGGTCAGACCCCCAAAAGCAAGTACCATAAAGGAAGCCAAATAGAAAGAACAAAACCCACAACAACGGATATAGACAAAAATAAATAAATGTGGATCGAGATTCGTGCACTACCAATGCACTAATCTCGATAAAAGGAAAGAAAATAAGCTAAATGATATGTAATATAAAGTAAACAACTAGTGGTATAAAGTAAACTGGGAGAAAGTGAAATAAACGAATATGTGTGAACATATAATGTGCCGGAACAAAACCATGAACGTATGCAGAATCGGGACCAAATACTAGGAACATGTAAATCATCTAAGAAAAGGAAACATATACAGTACGGGGGACTATATGGCATATAAATTGTAAGATCTAGGGCATGGCATAAGCAAAGAATATGTGAGTGTAATAGTTGAAAGTAATAACTAAAAAAATAATAATAGGACCCCTGAATAGACAATTGGACTGGTTTTCTACCTTTACACCAAACAAGGACAAAGATAGAAACCAAACCTATCACCGTTCACGTATCTAAATCTATAGTTACAACAACATAATAATAAGAATAATAACTATAAAAAAAGAAAAGCCAGCAAGCGACAAGTGAGCATAGAAAATTCTTTAAATCAGAGCCATAACCCGTAAACCAAACAAGGACCAGGGTCATGGATCTTTTTCTAAACCGAACTTAGCCTCCGACCACCCACCGACACATATAACTATGCGAGGAATAAAAAGACAATACGCGAGCATAAAGTAAATAGCACGCAAACAAAGAAACACAGCCAAGCATTTCCTACGGCTTGCTATCATTAGCTAACTATGGTTATCACAATCCTAGTAACTAGCACATGAAATATAAAAATTTTATACAGCCACAGGCCCTACAGACTATCCGGATCATCCAGACACAAGGAATACATAATATGATTATTACATATAGATATTTTTACTGGTAGTGCAACACTCGATGGTGTGCTGGAAGTGTGTGCCTCACGGCGGAGAGCTCCAAGTCTAAAGGTGTCGCTGGGATATCATGATTGCATGTAGCCAAAAAGTTTTCCTATATGCCTCTAATTAATCAAACTAGTTGTTTTAATCCTTAACATTTTTGTTTAGAATTTCAGGTATGGCATTCTGCAGAATCCATCCTAGACATATTGCAAGACTGGACAATGGTTTAACAATTAAAGTATAAGAAACAGACGAGCCACAAAAAAGATATATATGTCAGGAAACGTGAGTGCACTACTACGAGCCACTATAAAGACAATAAAAAGATCTGTTATCAGGAGTGCGCTACGACGAGACACTATAAAGCATGTACAAGAATAAAGAGACATGAGTGCACTACGACGAGTAACTATCAAGGGTTAAGACAATATAAGGACAGTGTAAATGTAAGGGCAATTGTCAATAAATAGTGCTTCATCTAACAATGTACAAATACAAAGACATGGTGTCAGTAAAGGACATGATTATGTCAAGAGAATAGGGTGTGCAAACTCACTATAACTATACAAGTCATAAGATCATAGAAAGGAATCATTACAGTTAAAGAAAACATTAACATCAGGCTAAAATAGTTTTATACGTTTTAGAAAATTTGATACATGATAGAAAATTGAGGATAAATCTCTCATATGAACTCTAAATGAGGTGAATCAAAAATATTTGGAAAGGAAAGAAAAAGATCTATAACTTTTATGTTTTGAATTTTGAGAGATTCTAGCTACAAAAATAGCTAAACAGGCAAAAAGGGGTCATCCAGGTCAACATGCGCACATCAATAATTCTGTGCATAATGCGTAGCGTATCACGCCTCGATTCCCGTAGAATCGATAGTCATTCCCCGAGCGTGATACCGTGTGTGCCTAGGTTGCACATCGTACAAGGCCAAACGTATTTTACACAACGAGCACATATTCAGAGTATGCAGATAATTGAACAAAATATTAAAACATGAAAAAGTTCTCTTTATTGATAATGAACATCTTTTATAAACTCTTGAATGAGTAAGATAATTGTCTCACGGGCTTACAAAAGTGGACTCAAAATGAGATAACTATCCTAATACATTACATTATTTTACTAAAACTTCAAACTATAGACACCTCCGGGCGAAGCTATCACCTTTCCACGGAGCTGCATAAGTTATGTGCACGAGCTCTTGGATCTTCAAAACGCTTTTTCGAAGGCACAATCAGGGCGTGCCAATAGGTGGACTGGATTGGAAAGTTGCTCTAGCTCCTTGCAGGATCTCCTTGGTACGAGAAACCTGTTGCAACGAGGGTCAGTACATCAAAATACACTGGTGAAGGCGAGCTAACCAAACTATACCAATCAATACGTTGTTTATATGAAGCATGCAAGTTATTTTGTGGTCTTTATATCTTGCCTTAGTTTATTTTACAAGCAAGCATTAGATATGGAAATTTACTGAAGTAAATATGCCACCGTTCGGTGACTTTTATCTTCCCGTCTGAACCACCTGCACAATACTTACCATGACCTTTCGTGCCACAAAGACATAGTTAGCTTGTACAATTTAAATATACGAGAGGACCACTGTCATGATGCCATAAAGGATAATTTATAGTCATAGACGAGGATGGTGTACAATGCAAGAAATATGAAATGATGTTTGCCATCCCGTCTTGTAGATGAGACTTATCGTGAAGTTTCGTCCAGATCAGATCAGTGCCAGTGCCCCAGCGACCGTCTGCAGGAACTATAAAATATTTTATACAAGTTATCCGTGATCAAGCGGTGTCTAATATTAAGTTATCAATTGATGAAGTATAAAGCAATACAAGTACGAGAAAAATAACATGACATGATAAGTTTTGCATAGTTTTTCTGATTAATTTATTGCATAGCAAGGTGTGTTCTATACATAGCACAATCATAGAAGAAGTATATATTCTAACTTTAATTTAAACACTATGAAAGAACATTTTTAAATGAACTAGCATGCAACAAGGTAACCGTTTCTAAGTTGGTTGACAAGCACAAGTAATCCAAGTTTATTCTCTTTTATCTTGACATCTTTTAGTTATTTTAGTATCATTTGATCGGGACAATCAAAAAGGCAAGATTTTAGATGTGAAGACTTGGAAGAAGGGTAAACTAAATCGAAGTATAGCCACTCACTAGTTGGTTGGAGAGTGGAAAGGAAAGAGGTTCCTTAAGACTCCGCTCACACGACGTCTACTGCATGTTCACCTGCATTGCCACGAACAGATGATCAATACCTCTTCTATTCTTTCTAAGCTCGAAAATAAAATGTAGTTCAATGAACGAAAGCAATAAAATCCATCAAATTATTCAAGAAAATGCAAATTCGAAAATCAACTCAAAAATACGAAAGGAACAAGGCGACAACGAAAACTAGGAAAAAAACTTGCAGCGGAGAGGTCCCTCTTGACTCTGCCGCTAAGTCCATCCTTGGGACACGGTCCACTGAATATGAGAATCGATTCCGAAGAACAAATCCATAACGAGAAAAAGATCTTGATTCAATCTATCATGATCGAACGATACCGATAGTATTTCTTAGCCGCGCTTCCCGTAAAGGAGGAACGAGGCACCACATCCTAACCACTAATAGAAAGTTTTGTCCATGAAACTTAGGAATAAAACCTACCACTATAAAACAATGAAGAAATTTTTTTCCTTCATCTCAAACTCAAGCTCCCAGGTCGATTCTTCGACCGAATGATTTCTCTAAAGCATGCGAACAAGAGGAACCGAATGACTTCGAAGCAGCTTCTCTTTATGATCCAAGATCCGTACAGGATGTTCAACATACGTCAAGTCTTCCCTTAAGTCCACTTGATCAAAATCTACCACATGACTCGGTTCGTACACATACTTCCTACATTGTGAAACATGGAAGATATCATGCACTTCAGATAGTGACGATGGTAGGGCAATCTGATATGCGACTGGGGTGACTCGCTTAAGTATTTCGAACGGACCGACGAATCTTGAGCTTAGCTTTCCTTTTGCTCCAAATCTGGTAAATCCTCATTTAGGCGAGACTTTGTGCTACCTTCAGCCGTTCGCGGATCAAACAGATCTTTTGGACGGTTTATTCTACGAGTTTTGGGCCAAAAAAATTTCGTTCACCAACTTTATCCCAACAGATAGGGGATCTACACTTTTGCCCATACAACGTATCATACGACGCCATTTTGATGCTGGATTGATAGCTATTATTGTATACAAATTTGGCTAATGGTAGATGCATGTTCCAACATGACTTCAAGTCCAAGGCGTAGAGCCGTAGCATATCTTCGAGGATTTGGTAAATCTGCTCGGTTTGGCCATCTGTCTGAGGGTGTAGGCGGAGCTAAACTTTAACTTCGTCCTTATTGTTGATTGAAGGCTCTCCTAGAAGCGTGATAAGAATCGTCCATCTTGATCGGAGACAATGGATACGGGCACACCATGGAGTCGAACGTTCTTGTTGAGGTAGATCTGCGCCAGACGATCAACACTCCAAGTAACTTTGATAGGAAGAAAGTGAGCTGACTTGGTGAGTCGATCGACGATGACCCAAACAATATCGTTTTCCCGTTGCGTCTTTAACAAACCAACAATAAAATCCATCGTTATGTGTTCCCATTTCCACTCTGGTATAGCAAAGTTCTGCATCTCTTCTCCTGGCTTCTGGTGCTTAGCCTTTACCCTCTGACAAGCCATGCATTGCGACACAAACATCGCCACATCCCTTTTTATGTCGTGCTACCAAAATGTCATGCGGAGATCTCGATACATCTTCGTGCTTCCTTGGTGTGAAGTGTAACTCGCATAGTGGGCTTCAGTAAGTATCTCCTTTCTGAGGTTTGCATCATTAGGAACACACAATCTTTTCTTCACCTGCATCATTCCATCCATGCTCACCATAAAGTCGGTTGTCTTTCCTGATAAGAAAAGATTCGCATCTTCTCTAGAAAAAGGTCATCCTTCTGAGCGGACTTAACTTTCTCCAACAAGTCTGGTTCAAGGCGCAACTGAGATGCCTGCACCACCTTTTTGTATCTGATTCGGAGTGTAATGTCCAAACTTTTGAGATCCCTTTGCAGCCCATCATCGATATCTAAGCTCCCAATAAACACTCGACTTAGTGCATCAGCTACAACGTTGCCCTTGTCTGGTTTATATCTGAGCATTAAGTCAAAGTCGCTAAGGAGTTCAAGCCAACGTCGTTGTCGTAGATTCAAATCCTTTTGAGTATAGAGGTATTTGAGGCTTTTATAGTCAGTGAAGGTTTTATACGGCACGCCATAGAGGTAATGCCGCCATAACTTCAGCGCGAATACCACTGCTTCAAGTTCCAGATCGTGCGTTGGATAGTTCCTTTCGTGAGGCTTTAACTGCCTTGATAAAAAGGTTATCTCTTTGTCCCTCTGCATAAGGACACATCCCAAACCCATTCCTGAAGCGTTGCTAAAGATCTTAAAATCACCAGGTCCATCTGGAAGGGTAAGAATCAGTGCTGAGATGAGTCACTGCTTTAGTTCCACAAATAAAGCTTTACAGTCATCTGAACACGCAAACGCTACTCCCTTCCGAGTGAGATAAGTTAGAGGTGAAGTGATCCTGAAAAAATCTTTTATGAATCTCATGTAGTAGCCTGTTAGACCGTGGAAGCTCCGAATGTCACTGGCCGACTCAGGTCTCTTCACTTCACGATGTCTTCAACTTTCTTTGGGTCGAATGAGATGCCCTTCGCGAAAATAATGTGCCAGAGGAAAGATATGATATACAATCAGAACTTGCACTTACACAGCTTCGCGTACAACTTATTGTCTCGAAGAGTTTGAAGCATCATCCACAGGTGTCCTGCGTGTTCATCCTAATTCTTCGAGTAAACTAAGATGTCGGTATGAATACTACCATAAACTTATCGAGGAATGGTCGGAACACATGGTTCATCAAATCCATGAATGCGGCATGAGCATTCATCAGTCCGAATGGCATGACAGAAAACTCATAATGGCCATAGCGGGTCCGAAATGCTGACTTCGGCATGTCCTCTGGCTTGATCTTCAATTGATGGTTGCCAAAGAGAAGGTCTATCTTCGAAAACACCGATGCCCTTTGCAACTGATCAAAGATGTCATCGATCCGGGGTAGGGGATACTTGTTTCGGATAGTGACCTTATTTAGCTCCAGATAGTCTATGTAGAGTCGCAACGTCCCGTCTTTCTTCTTCACAAAAAATACAGACGTACGCCAATGAGACACGCTTGGACGAATATATCCACAGTCAAGTAGTTATTGATGTTGGAAATTTAACTCCCTTAGTTCAGCAGGGGCTATTCAGTACGGGGCTTTGGAAATCGGTTGGGTATTTGGGAAGGTATCGATGGTGAACTCGATTTCTTGGTCGGGTGGCATGCCAGGTAGTTCGCTCGAGAATACATCAGGGAACTCTGCCACAATGGAAGAAGACTCAACGTTTGCACAATCCAGCTCCGTGTCCCGAACCGACGCTAAGTATCCCTCGTACCCAGATTGTAGAATCCGCCGAGCTGACATCGCAGAAATTACCATGCAGGTCCTTGACGCTTCTGTTGCTGGACCACTTGTATAGCAAATTTTGGCCTCTCTAGGTAGATGAAAGATGACTCATTTCTCTACATATTCGATAGTCGCCGAGCAAGCGCAGAGCCAATCCATCCCCAAAATGATGCCGTAATCCTGAACATCTAGGACTAACACATCTATCCAGAGTTTCCTTCCCCCAATACAAATGTAACCGCCCTGACATACTGAAAGTATAGGTATTTTCGTGTCCGATAGGGTGCTAACACTAAGGTCTAGATATAATGGTATCATTTCTATCATGTTTTCTATGACAAAATTCGTGGATATAAAGCTATGTGTTACACCAGAATCAAATAACATGCGAGCATGTATATTATTGAAAATAATATACCTGACACAACGGTGTCCGATGCTAGGGCCTCTTCCCATGTCAAAGTGTACACCCGGCCTTGATCTTGACGACGCTCTTGTTGTGGCGCAGCTCGATTGGCTTGAGGTGTTGAGGCAGAATTTCGATATTGAGGGCGACGTTCAGAGGAGCGCAGACATTTACGATATGCGTGGTTTGGATCTCCACATATGAGGCATAAGCCATTCCTTGAACAACAATTATTGTAGGCATGCCCAGTTTTCTTACAAAAATTATAGTATGGCCCTGGGTTCCCTTTATGTTGACCACCATTATTTGGACGCTTTGGAGTAGTGTTTCCTCTCGTGTTGCTATGGCGCTTGTGATTAGAAGTATGGACAGTGCTGGCAGCAACTGAAGGATACTGTTTTTCAAGAGAAAGGACATGATTAAGGACTTCCCGCATAGTTAGATATTGGGGAATGACTACGTGCGTATGGATAGTAGGTCACAGGCCGCTTTCGAATCGTCTTGCACGAATCGCCGCATCAGGTAGGTATGAGCTTGCAAATTTAGCTAGCCGATTGAATTCAGCGGAGTACTGCTTCACGGTTATGTTGCCTTGCCGAAGCTGCACGAACACGTTCTCTTTCTGCTGACGTGTATGAGGGGGTATAAACTCCTCTTCAAATGCGCCATGAAATGTAGCCCACGCGATCGTCTCCTCTTTATAGCCTACTGAGAGAGATCTTTGTCACGACCCGCACCCGGTATAGGGGCACGAGATCGGCTTGGTGGCGACGACGATGAAGGTGACGAATGATGACGACGAAGACGATGGTGATGAAGATGATGGCGATGGTGTTGACAACGACGATGGTGGTGAAGGTGATCGCGATAGTGAAGGTCATGGTGATGATCACGACCAGGGGTGGCCGGGGCTGTCCAGGCGAGGTGCTCAGGGTGTTTAGTCGAGGAGAGGACGGCGAGGGGGAGGTGAAGACGAAGCGGGGTACAGCGGCTCCGGCGAGGAGGATGGCCGGGAATAATGGCCAGGTGGTGTCGACTGGAAATAGTGGGAAGATGATGCAGGCGGGTCTGGACGTCGGCTCCGGCGAGGTGCTCTACTGGGATCAGGCAGTCGGGGGAGCGCGGGATCAGCGGATGTGCAGGCAGTCGTGGTGGTTCAGTTGAGGGGCTCGACGTGGAGGCGGAGACGAGCGGGTCAGGCGCTGTGGAGGAGTCTCCGGCCGTGGCGAGGGAGATGGCCGGCTCAAGGTTGAGGTGACAGCAACTCAGGCGGAGAGTGGGAGTCGTACTCGGTTTGCAGAATGCACAGTTGGCTGGACGAGGCTACGGACTAGCGATTCAGGCGAACAGTCCGGCGGGTCAGCGGGTGGTCTGCTTGAGCAAGTCTCCGGTGAGATCTCGCCTAGGCGAAGGAGAGAGAGATGACAGAGGGAAGGAGGTCTGGATAATAATGGTGGTTGTGAGATCCGTGGTGTCGAGGAGTTGGATCTCGGCGGCCAGGAAGGATGGAGTCGATCGGGGAGATCGGCAGGTGAGCCGGGGTCTGCTGAGACGGGGAGGAGAAGATGTCGGGTTTCACGGTGCAGTTGGCGTGTGGGGGCAGTGAACTCCGACGAGGCTGAAGAGAGCGCAGGGGAAGACGGCCGGGCTCCGGTGGTCGAATGGGTGACAGGGATGAAGGGGGATGTCGGCTGGAACTTAGGTGTTTAGGGTTGGAATATAAATAAAGAAAAAGGAAAAAGTAAAATAAGAGGATATTTATATGTGTAGGTCTTGGTTTGACCTAAAAAATTGTTGACTTGGTCAAAGCCCTCTTGGGATTGGGCCTTCTCATGTAGGATTTCAAGGGCCATGATTTAAATGGGTTCAAAAGAATGGCTCGGATTACGTCGGTTCAAGGTTTGGAGGGCCAGGGTCTTAAGGAACTTGGTGTTGAATTACACACTCCTAAAAATTATGGAAAAATACCCATGAAGGAGAATTGGGTTTATTCACGTGTCATGTCCAACGGGATGGACACCTTAATGCACTTTTGCATAAAAGTGCCCAACAATTAGAAAATTGCACAAGTTTGGGTTTAAGATTTAATTAATTAAAATAAATGCAATTGGTGTTCTAAAATAAATTAGAGGTATAAGGGGATGAATTTAAGTGGGACACATGTATCATAAATGAAGAAGACTCATAATAGAATATTACCCTAATTTGGGTTGCACGAAATATGTCGAGATTGTGTCTCCAATTTTGATTGGAACGCACAAGGATACAAAATTGGATTTATTAAGAATTAAAATAAACGTCCACGACGAATATTGTGCGGCTAAAATAAAGCACAAGAGAACATAATTAGAAGTTACACAAGGATCAAAAAAGAAGGCAGGCATGTCTAGGATAAGGTTGTAAAATTTGTTGGAAGGCAATGGCTAGGGTAGCGCTCCAAATATCGAAGCAACGGTAACGCGCAACAATTAAATAAAATTACGGTAATAAATATAATCCTTAATAAATAAATCCCCAAAATTACAAATTAAATCTATCACACTATATTTCGGTCAGGGCTCCTTCTAGTGGGCATCTAGGTCTAGTCTACTATCTCATGCATTAATGAACACTATATAATATAATATATATATCTATACACACATCATGCAATATTAATACATTAAAATATAAAAAGATGAAAATATCCCTAATCTGAAATGTGGGGGTGGCAAGTCTACCCTCCTTAAAAGAATTTGGTCCCAATAAATTTAAGATCCTCAATAGTTTTATTTTACTCATTATATTATTTGTCATCAAAACTCAAATTTATCGAACCCCATAATCTTGAAGTAATCCCACATTGTTATTTCACAAACTTTCATAATTCTATAGATATCATATTTCTGAAAAATCCTCAAATTTAAAAAAAATCGAATTCCATTCGTATCATAATCTCCTCAAAATTGATGTTAATAATTAAATACCCAAGAAAATTAATATCCAATCCTCTAACTTTAAATCCAATCAATGCACATTTATAAAATTTAAAAATCTTATCCCAAAATTTAAAATCGAACACTAACCCATTAGTGATCTTAATCCTCGATTTCTTTTTTCGCACAGAATCAAATAATATAATAGTTATAAAATCTTCAAATACCACATTCAACATGAGTTCATAACTTGCAGTCCAATGAGTATAATAATAATATCCTTAATTTCCTCAAATGTTAGTGACATTCAATCATACCACAATCTTCATAAAAAATTATCATTTAATAAATCGTCAATTCTGTCATATTAAATTCTCAAATCTCTTCATTTAAATAAATATTTATCCTCAAAATTTAAGGTACATTGTCTCTCTTTGTCAAATTATAACCTCTTCATTAATTCTTCACCACGGTCAACCCTCAACAATCAAAGTCTAAGAGAATCCTACCTATAGTCATACAACACGCAATCTTAGATAAGATATGTAATCTAGATGAAACATGCATGGTCATAGTCTCTTTTATCATGGTATTGTAGTCTCTGTCGAGGGGTACTACTAACTACGTTTTAGCAAGAGAATCATTGAGGCAAGCTATGGTACTAGAAAATTAATCAATCCAATAGAAAGGAACAGAAGGAAAGAAAAGGACATAACCTGCTAACACATCATCGGCTGTATCTTCTATCTCTAACATGCACTTAACTCTGGCACATTCATTCACTAATTCCTATTCCCTATACACTGATTACCCATATCAACAAATCACTAGTCCACAAGATATCCATGGATACAACCATATTACACACATCGGTCTATTAATACTGAAATCTGATACCAAGAACCTCTAACACAACCATAGATCAATTGATGCATCCAAGTTTGACACCTGTATCCTTTTAGGTACCCCTGTTTCTACTACAAGCATACTCACTGCTAACTCTCTCCTACTGTAATTATTTACACTGGTTATTCTTATCACTCAAGTGCACACCAAGTGCAACACACCATACTAAGTACCACTCATTCTAATACAACCCTAGATGGACACCAAGTCTGTTTGCAGTGCCATCACAAGCATGCTCAAGCCAACAGATTCTTACACATGCACATCAACCACTCATAAACTGTTATACATTTCTTACCCACCATAAAATTTTATCCTCAAAATAAAATCATTAAAATTTAACTTCTCGAACAATTTAAAATAAAATGTATATTCTTTCCTCAAAAGTCAAATATCCAAACATTGAAATAAAATTTTAATCACTTCCAAAAATCTTTATAGCTTTGACTAGGTTTATTGAATTGAATTTGAATCCTCAAAATTTTTAATAACATAAAATCTCAACTCCTCAAAATTCTAAAAAAAGTTAAATTTTTTTTTTTCCTATCTTCAAATTATAAGTTTAAATCCACAAGTATACATATAAATACTCACAGTCTCTAATACTCAAGGTGCACACAAATACATCAATTATCTACAACTCTCAATTGTGTACTGAAATTTGTACTGCCCGAATTTCTTGCACTATTACTTCCAATGATCAAAGTTATCATCACACATATTTTCTCTAATGATTTTTTATCTATATTAACTGATACACCAATCTAATTATCATCACACGAAGTACTCAATGTTATTAGCACAATTCTCAACAAATCTTTGATATAGAAACACTAGCACTATTGGTATGGTAACACTAGCTTCATCATTAGGTAATCTCATCAAACTTATTAGAACTCACGATCACTTGCACTTTCTATAATACCCATGCTTTACTTCAATATCAAGGGCAGGCATATGGTTCCATGTCTCAATTGATGTATACGTACCTCCCTTTTTAATCCTTTACAGACTGTTACACTAGTCTGTGATACACTTCATACCTTGCATGATCTATCTTGATATTTCTCAACCCATGATACGCCATTGGAATTTTCTAATACTCATGCTTCCACTTTCATGAACTTTCATTTTCTGATACTTATCACCCACCATGCACAAATTTTTTTAGACACTCTTTTACCTATTGCTTCCAACACATCACTTGCCTCAATATCAGGTGATACATCCATCATTAGTCATATATCAGTACACTCAGATCAAATAACCTATCAAGGCCCTACTTTTATCTGTAACACAAGTCTCACTACTTAGCATAATGCATTCTTATTCTCTCACACTTTCTTATACACTTATGGGTATCCTCCTACTATGGCACACTCATTAATTTCCTTTATGCATATGCACTTCTTTACTCTTGACACACCCAAGTATCACCCATTAAATTGAATATCATGCTCCATTAATCTTCAACACAATTCCTTGATACTTAATTGTTTACATAGATCATCCAATTACATAAATTCATGACTATCCATGATGGGTATGCTGGCTCTAATACTAACTCTTGGAACTATCACTGATACTCTTACTCCTCTTTCTATAATACCAATATTAATTATAATAACACCTATCATAGAACTATTGCTATAAGGTACTATGCTATGGTTATATCTAGATTAATGCCTACTGCTCATATGTCCAACCAAGAAATACTTACAACTCACAAGTCATACTCAGTCAACACTAATACAAGACACAGACATAATTGCAAGTAACCAATTATCATACTAACAAGGAATCCTCAAAGAAAATAAGCTAAAAAAGGAACTGGATCAAGGATTGAAGGTATCTTTACTGCTAGTAAAGAAATGAAACGATGGAACAAAGTCATGTAATAACGAAAATAGATAAGTCTCGAGATGATACTTTAAGAACCATTTTAAGATACAACCTGATAATCATACATGTCTGTTCAAAATCATGACACTCAGAATCCTCGCCACACTAGTAAGCATAGATGCGATAAACGACAGGTTCCGTAACTAAGATATGCAACTCTATAATCATGTCATCTAGAATCTTCGCCACGCCAACCGGTATGGCTACGAGAGACTCTAAATTTCATAAATAAAGTATGTACATCTAAGTCAGGTTCCTACATTCTCGTCACAACAGCTAATATGGCTACGATAAACTCTAGGTTCCATAATCAAAGTAGACGTTTTACCTTTCTCACTATCCTCATCAATATATGTCATCATATGTTACCGTAAATTTTAGCCCGTAAAATTCATCTCGATATGAAATCAAAACTCAACAACGATACCAAAAATTAAAGTTAACAACTGGTTAACAAGAATCAAACTCAATATCAACAAGTAAGAACGGACGAAAACAAGGGAGAAGGATTTAAATTAGAATTTATAATGAGATTCTCAAGGGTCGTCCCAGGAATCTCCCAAATAATTTTGTGATTGAGTATCCTCTCTCATCCTACTATCCTATGTCCTATATTCTATAGCAGACACGCAGTAGTACAACTAAGATGTCGTACTACTACGACATCGCACAACTTACGAAGTCCGACCTGCATGGGCCACCACTAAAAACGTGTCAAATATTGAAGCAACGGTAACGCGCAACAATTAAATAAAATTACGGCAATAAATATAATCCTTAATAAATAAATCCCCAAAATTACAAATTAAATCTATCACACTATATTTCGGTCAGGGCTTCTTCTAGTGGGCATCTAGGTCTAGTCTACTATCTCATGCATTAATGAACACTATACAATATAATATATATCTATACACACATCATGCAATATTACTACATTAAAATATAAAAAGACAAAAATACCCCTAATCTGAAATGTGGGGGTGACAATCTTCGATGCACTTTCCACCAATTGTGCGTGTTCAAATGGAGCTGCAGTTGGACACACGCAACACGCTTTTCCTCAGGTACCTCTAGTAATTTCAAGTGATCCTCAAGCTCTGCCAGCCAATCTAGAGTCATGACTAGATCCTCAGTCCCTTTGAAAGGCGTGTTGCAGACCTTCTTGAAGTCGGTAAAGTCGAAGGTTGTCACTTCCTTCTTCTTTGGAGTTTGAGGTGGTTCGATTTCAGGTGCGGGTCGCTCCACCAGTGCTACTGCTATCATTACGGAATGGTTAGAGGCCAAGGTTTGAACAATTTATTTAGGACATCTACCTGCTTCTGTTGGACTGCAAATCAGGCTTCCAGATTGCCTTCGAACTTGCTATGTCATTCTTCCGCCTGCTTCTCGGCTCGTTCATAATGAGCCTCATCCCTTTGTTGTCTTGCTTCAAGCATCTGCATCATTTTCATAATCAGGTTGAAACGGGGCAAGGCTTGCTGGCTTCTAGAACTTGCCGAGGTGCCGAAACTACTTTCCTGGGCTTGTACCTCTCTTTGTGCTAGCGCTGATGCTTGCGCTTGAGTTATTTCTTCAAAAGAAGGTAACTTATATCAGACTCATAATGTATTATGGACTCACTGTATGGAACGTATCTCATTTTGGCAAAACGAGTTCAAGAGTTCGCATAGGGAATAGATTGTTAAAGGAACTTTTTCGATACGAGGATCAAAGAAACTTGAAGTTGTGCTCTGATACCAATATGTCACACCCCTATTTCCATATAATCGATAGTCGTCCTCCGGAGTGACGTCATGCGTACCTAGGTTACGTATCGCACAAGGCCAAACGTATTTTATACAACGAGCATATATTCAGAGTACGCAGATAATTGAACAAAATATTGAAATATGGAAAAGTTCTCTTTATTGATAATGAACATCTTTTACAAACTCTTGAACGAGTCGGATAATTGCCTCATGGGCTTACAAAAGTGGACTCAAAATGAGATAACCGTCCTGATATATTACATCCTTTTGCTAAAACTTTAAACTATAGACACCTTCGGACGAAGCTGTCGCCTTTCCATGGAGCTGCATAAGTTATGTGCATTAGCTCCTGGATCTTCAAAACGCTTTTTCAAAGGCACGATCAGGGCATGCCGGTAGGTGGACTGGATTGGAAATCGCTCTAGCTCCTTGCAGAATCTTCTTGATGCGGAGAACCTGTTGCAACGAGGGTCAATATATCGAAATGCACTGGTGAAGGCGAGCTAATCCAACTGCACCAATCAACACATTGCTTATGAAGCATGCAAGTTATTTTGTGGTCTTTCTATCTTGCCTTAGTTCATTTTACAAGCAAACATTAGATAAAAAATTTACTGAAATAAATATGCCACCGTTTGGTGACTTTTACCTTCCCGTCTGAACCACCTGCACAATACTTACCATGACATTCCCTGCCACGAAGACATAGTTAGCTTGCACAATTTAAATATACGAGAGAATCACTAGCATGATGCCATAAAGGACGAGTTATAGTCATAGACGTGGATGGTATACAATGCAAGAAACATGAAGCGCTATGTTCCATCCCGTCTTGTACATGAGACTTATCATAAAGTTTTGTCCGGATCAGATCGGTGCTAGTGCCCCACCGACCGTCCACAGGAACCATTAAACCTTTTGCACAAGTTGTCCATGATCAAGCGGTACGTGTCTAGTATTAAGTTATCAATTGATGAAATATAAAGCAATACAAGCACGAGAAAAATAATATGACATGATCTGTTTTGCATAGTCTCCCTGATCTTGCATAGCAATGTGTGTTCTATACATAGCATAATCATAGAAGAAGTATACATTCTAACTTGAATTGAAACACTATGAAAGAACATTTTTAAGTGAACTAGCATTCAATAAGGTAACCGTTTCTAAGTTGGTTGACTAGCACAAGTAATCCAAGTCTATTCATTTTTATCTTAACATCTTTTAGTTATTTTGGTATCGTTTGATCGGGACGATCAAGAAGGCAAGATTTTAGATGTGAAGACTTGGAAGAAGGGTCCACTAAATTGAAGTATAGCCACTAACTAGTTGGTTGGAGACAGGAAGGGAAAGAGGTGCTTTAAGACTCCGCTTGCACGACGTCTACTGTACGATCACCTGCATTGCCATAAAAAATGATCAATATCTCTTCTACTCTTTTCAAGATCAGAAATGAAATGCAGTTTAATGAACGAAAGTAATAAAATCTATCAAAACCGTTCAAGAAATCGCAAATTCGAAAACCAACTCAAAAATACGAAAGTAACAAGGCGACCTCGAAAACTAGGCAAAAAAACTTGCAGGAAAGAGGTCTCTCTTGACTCTGCCGATAAGTCCATCCTTGGGGCACGGTCCACTAAATATGAGAATCAATTTCGAAGAACAAATATATAACGAGAAAAATATCTTGATTCAATATATCCCGAACGAACGATACCGATAGTATTTATTAGCCGCGCTCCCCATAAAGGGGGAACGGTGCACCATATAGCGCGTGGTCAGAATTCCATACGCAGCGTACTATTGCATGGCAAGAAAGTGATGCCAGTGGCACATCGATATATACGGCATATGGCGCATCCTGATGGCATGTGTGGTATGCGGAATGATTTTATACAGGGGATGGAATAGTTCCTGTATTTTGTTAAGACGTTCCTTCTGTATATGGACGATACCAAAATTAAGTGTCTGTATGTGAAATATCGTAACTTAAAATATCACTAAGAAGTAGATGTGATGTATCATTTGTACTCGAGGGGTTCATGCCGAATTACTATCAATGGACCTCATACGGAGAACTTGTATCTTTAGCATCGGAGTCGAAGCCTTATGTGGAGCCATATATGTTAGTCCACGGCCACCCTGATTATGACAACAGTTGCGTGAACATGATTTTCGATGTTGCCCGACCTAGTTTCGACCCATAAAATTATTATGCAGCTGAGGAGGCATCGAATGCCGATGCTGCAAAGTTTATGGAGTTACTAGAGAATGCAAGGACTCCATTATATCTTGGTTGTGAGGATCATCCGGTTGTGAGGATCATTTACCATTGGAGGAGGTTACAAGACTGTTGAGCATCAAGTCCAATTTTAATATATTGCAAGATTCTACAATTGAACTATTGGAGTTGATTATAGAGATCTTGCCGACAGGTGCTAAGTTACCTAAAGACTTCTACCGGTCTAAGAGGATGGTGAAGGATGGTGATATCGCTCTGGATGGGATACGTGAAAATCGATGCATGTCACAACAGGTGTATGTTGTACTCTAAAGACAAAAATGATGAAGATGTGTACAGATTTTATGGTTCTGATTGCTATTAGGCAATTGGTACAGGAAGGTCGGTTGGTACAAAGAAATCGACCGATTCAATATACTACTTGCCTTTAACGCCTTGGTTGTAGAGGTTATTTATAGTGAAGGAGACTGCCAAAAATAAGAGTTGGCATATGCGGGAACAGAAAGGAGATTGGATCACCCATTCGATGGAGAAGCATGGAAGAATGCAATTCGATCGAGAGTATTCCAATTTTACTTCGGATCTACGTAATATAAGGTTGGGGCTCTCCTTCGACCGTTTTACCCTATTCAGACTTTTGGGCTCCCAATATTCGTGTTGGCCTGTGATCGTCATCTCGTACAACCTATAACTTTGGATGTGCATGAAGACTCCAGTTATGTTCTTAACCATCAATATCCCGGGTCCAAAAATTCCAAAAAGGAACATCGATGTGTACTTGTAACCGTTAAGAGATTAGTTTAATCAGCTGTGGGAAGTAGGCACTGTCACGCCCCAGAACTAGAATACTGGAGAGCGGGGCCCTGACAAAGCTAAATACGTACATCAAAGTACAAATGTACCACTAGACGGTCACGGTTGTCTAGAAGGCAAGTGGGAGAACTCTAACGTGCCACTAACGAATCATGTTACCCTCATATTTTTAATTAAGGGTAGTTTGATAATTTGGCATAGATATTTTATTTTTATGATTTATTATATTAAATATTGTGCATGTGTAATTATTTATTTATTATATTATTTATTTATTGTTAGATGCTAGATTATTTTGGACTTGTGTAGTGGACCTAACTAGTTAGATTAGACCCATGGACCCAATATTTATTTTAGTTTAGATTGAGCCCAAGATTAAGCCCATTCATTAGGAGGATGAATTAATTAGTGAAACCATTGGACTAGAACCTTCACTCCTTAATTTATTTTTTCATGAGAGGCCCCAAGGGGTATTTTAGAATTTATATAGTAGCTTGAGGGAGGGGGCAAGGAAGGCCTATATAAAGGGGGTAAAAACTTTCTCTCTCTTCATTTTTTATTCCAAATCTAGATCTAGAATTTTTTTAACCAAATTTTTTCATCTCTACACCAAATTTCTTTCCAATTCCTTTCCAAATCACTATTGGAGGTTATTAGAGTAAGGATCTATAAGAAAAAAGCAAGGATCTACAAGAGGAGCAATGATCTACAAGTTGAAGGCTCATTTCACCCAATTTGGAAATTTCATTGGAAGTCCATCTCCCAATAGGTACAATTCAACTTTTTCCCTTTATTTAGACTCTAAATCTATGATTGAATCATAAGAAACTATCCCATGTACTAAGGCTACACATAGGAATTAAAATTAGGTTCATAGGAGGCCTATGGAGAAAGTTATGTGTATTTTTGTGTCAATTTTGGGGGAATTCTGAGATTGACACATGTTGTGTTTATCAATTGGTCAATTAGACCAAAATAACATATGTTTGATTATGTGTGACTAGTGTCGTGTCCATAATTGGATACGTGTAGGCCGTATCCCGTCAATTTAGAGATACGGGTGGATTTGGGGATTTTTCTATGACAGGGGAGTTTGTGCATGTTAAATTTTAACACGGACACGTAGATATGCAATTAACTCTTCGTATTGTTCATAAATATTATTTTAGACTTGCTCATGTCCTTCGAGGTACGTTTGGTTGTTTGGTGGACTCGTATCGCAAGCGTATCATAGAATGAGTGTGATACGGGTGCAATGCACTCCACGTGTTTGTTGTATTTCATTCCTCAATTCATTGACTTGTGTATATATATATATATATATATCGTGATATCTATATGTGTATATGTATATATGGATATATCTATGTATCTATATGGTTGTATGTATGTATGAGGGAATATATCTATATATGTATAGATGTGAGAGTGTGTGTATATATATATATATATATATATATATATATATATATATTGATATCTATGTATCTATATAGCATATACATATATGTGTAAGTATATCTATATAGGTATGTATGTATATGGTTATGTGTGTGTGTATGCATAGGTGTATGTGTGTGGAAGTGTATATAGATAGATATAGATACATATGTATGGATATGTATATATGCATATGCATATGTATATGTATATGTATATGTATATGTATATGTATATGTATATGTATATATATGTGTATGTTTATATATATATATATATATATATATATATATATATATATATGAGAGCATATGGTTTTGTATATGTGTTTCTATATGTATACGTGTATGTTTATATATATGTATATATTTATATATCTATATATGAGAGTGTGTACATATATATGTATTGATATCTATGTATCTATATGTTTGTGAGTGTGTGTGTGTGTGTGTGTGAGCATAGATGTGTGTGTGTGTGTGTCTTAGTATGGTGAGTGTTTGAGTGTTTGAGTGTTTGAGTGAGTGATCCTGAGTGTGTATGCAGCGAGAGGGGGGGAGGCATAGAAGCAGCAGTGCGCAGCGCATCAGCAGCAGCAGCAGTGCACATCGCATAAGCAGCAGCGACTTCCAGCAGCAGTCGCGTGTGCTGCGCAACGCAGAAGCGAGCTGCAGCAGCATCAGCGAACGCACCAGCAGCACGTACAACAAGTGCAGCAGCGAGCTGCAGCGTGTGCAATAGCAGCAACATCTGCGGCAAGGTGAGTAGTTAGTATGGTTAGTGAGTTCTTAGATGGTTAGTTAGTTTAGTTAATAAGTTTAGTATAGTTAAGTTAATACTTGTTATATAGTTATAAATTTGTATGCATATTGTTATTAGTAGTGTAGTTTACTAGTTAGTTCATTAGTAGTAGTTTAGTTAGTATTAGTTACTATTAGTTCTAATTACCTTGAAGTATTACCAATGTATCAAGATTAATTCTAAGGTACTAGAACACATGTTAACGTAATATTGGGTATAAGGATACTTGATATTAATAGAAGGGTAAAGGGTAAGTAGTACTAAGATATTGGTGTTTAGCAAGTAATAGGTATCTTGTATGAATACACTAGGATACTATATATATATATATATATATATATATATATATATATATATATATATATATAGTAGCCGAGATATATATATGTATTGGTATGTTAGGTAGTTAGTAGTTTAGTTAATGTTAGTTATAGTTTAGTATTGGATAGTTAGTATATATTAGGATTTGGTATACCATATGATACCAAGGTAAATGTCAAGGTATTGAAAGATACTCAAGGTATTGGATTTGAGTATCAAGATGGAGGTTTAGTGGTACGATACCGCATTGGTTCAAAGCCAAGGTATCCGTTTTGCATTAGTTAGCTAAGCTATTATATGTATTGTCTTGTATATATATATATATATATATATTACTATTTTTATATCTAAAAACTTGCGTATCCTATGATACGGTATTTTGTGTGTATCTTAGTATCTTAGATTAGCTAGTGTAACCTAGTTTCATAGTGTATGGACCCAATATCCTAGAGAGAGACTCGTAAAACCTAGAAATAGCTAGTTTGACCAAGTTTGACTAGTTTGGCATAGAGTTGACCTAGTTTGACCATTTTGACCTAGAAATGGCTTTATGACCTAGAAGTTGACTAGTTTAATTTATTTTTATTCCCAAAACCTTTTATTAATATAATATTCCATATATAGGTCAGTGTGACATCAGTTCGGACATAATTTGACATTCATTGCTCTGGACGGCAGGCGAATACATTCTCTAATCGTTTTATTATTTGATAATTACTATAATGCAAGTATTTAAAAATATTTTACATGACTCTTGACACATTGGTACACGGACTAGTATACACATTGATCAGTCATGAGATGTTATATATTATTTCATTGTTTCTCGTATTCTCCTATGGTTAAATAGATAATGTTTAATATTAGACAATGTTCAATGTTTAATGTTCAATGTTCAATGTTCAAGGTTTAATATTTACAATGCCTTGAGTATACTTGCATCGTAACGTGTCATGGTTGGATCCATTGTACTAATCGGGTAAAGGAAAAGTGTTAGCTAGATATGTGATCAAATCCTAGACAATGTTCAATGTTTAACTTAGACAATATTTATCCAACGTTAATTAGACAATGTTCACCCAAGCCGATCACATATCTAACTAGTATTTCAATCACTTAGCATAATTACAGTTCTTCACCATATTTTAGTTCATTGTCTCATTCTATTGTCTTATTCTATTTCATCGTGATCAGTGTATACCATATTGTTCTTGTTTACCTATTTTTTCTACCATAGTATGATATTGTTCATTGTTTCTCGTCTTGTATTATATTCTCTATTTTTGTTTATAGTCATTATCAATTAATTGGAACTGCTATTGGGTTGTACTTTGCTCCAATCCTGACTGGATATATTTTTTAGATGAATGGTTAGAGAAGATGTGTCCCACTTACTATAAAACAACAGATGGAGTGTCACCTGAGGATGTAGTGCCAGATACTGAGGCCATTTAGATTTCCAAATCTTGTAATAGTTATTTCTAGTTAGATAATGGATTGTATTGTTATTTTGAGATCTTGAGTTATGTTTAGATGTTGAGTTGTACCTATAATTTTTTGAGACTTATATTTTTTTTTCTTTCTATTCTATATCGTGCTTAAAATCATCCTTTAGTTTTATATGTGATTGAGTATCATTTAGAGTTGAGATGGCATGACAAGTATTTTATATATTATGTGAGATGTTTGAGAGTATAGAAGACCGAGATAATGTTTTACCGCCGATGCTGCAGCGTAGGCTAGACGTACCCACGTACTCGTGCCCCTATACCGGGTGCGGGTCGTGACACATTTTTCGTGGTGGCCCATGCAGGTCAGGCTTCGCAATAGTGCGATGTCATAGTAGTCCAACGACTTAGTTGTACTACTGCGAGCTTTTGATAGGGTAGGATATAGGATACTAGAATAAGAGCGGGATACTCAATCACAACTAGGAATTCCAAATCTGATTTAAAATTGCTACTTTTGATTTCTTCTGAAATACTTTGAATATTGTTGTACTTCCTTGATAATATCTTATCTCGTGTCGAATTGATCTCTTTTATTTTGATTTGTCATCAGGATGCCGCCGAAGATGCGTTCCCATCGCTCAGGCGTAATGTTCGCGAGGTCAGTCACTTCATCGCCTATGAGGGCAGCACCATCAGACGATGTTCTAGTACCTACATTCCAGAGGTCGGCTTCATCGATCCAGGTAGGCGTTTCTGTAGCAGCTTTTGGAGGTGCCCCACCTCCGGTACAGAGGATATCACCGACAGTTTCAGGGGATCTTCTATTCCTGCCATCCGTAGTCGATCAGACGCAGATATTTGTGCTCTTTTAGCAGATAATAGAGGTACAGCAGCGACAATCAAAGGTTATGCGACAGAGCATTGAAAATGCTTACCAGATTATGCTCGCGGCAGTTGGGAGAGTCGCATTAGTCCAGCCACAGACGATACCACCTCACCCCGATCCGCAATAGTCGAGGCCAGGGACTATCATTGACTTCAAGAGGATGGGGTCGAAGGACTTTTTGGGTATCGAGGGAATCTTGTACACAGATGACTAGATAGAGGACATTAAGAGGGACCTATGATTGGCACAGATTCCTGAGAGCTTGCAGGTAGAGGCGGCAAGTAGTATGATGTTCGACATTGTGCTAACATGGTTCAGGACAGACCCCAGGATATCAGCACTGGGACTTACTTGGGAAGCTTTCAAGGAGCTTTACAAAGAGAAGTTCTTCCCGGATGTGGCTCAGAGTACTTTGGGGAGTCAATTTCAGAACTTCATCCAAGGGAATTTGACAGTGGACGAGTATGCGACAGAGTATTGCCGATTGGGACGATTTGTGGAAGGGCAGAATCCTTGGGCCAAGGCTAAAAAGTTTTGGAAGGGATTGAACATTGTAATTAAGTCTCATACTAATGGAAATCGCACCGCTACTTTTGAGAAAATTCTGAGACAAGCACAACGGGCGGAGGATAATTTGGAGCTTGGCTCCAAGAGGCCGAGAGACACCGGAGGAGCGAGTAGTAGTGTGGGCCCAGCAAAGCGCACCCACTTTAAGCAGCCGAGAGTATATCAGCATCAGAAGTATCATGTGCCAGTTAGGGCGCCAACTCAACAGATACAATAGTTTCAGAAGCCAGTTCATCAGGCACCGCAGCAGCCTCATAGGCAGACTTAACAGACTTTTTCTTGTGCCTATTGTGGAAGGCATGGACATAATTGGGAGAACTGTCGGAAGAGGTTCAGACTATGTTTATATTGTGGTTCCCCTGATCATCAGGTGAAGGAATATTCCAAAAACCCGTATAGACCATATCGCGGTCAGAGAGGTGGAGCCAGGCAACCTGTTGTACCACAGACTGCTCAGCACCCGCATAGAGAGCCACCCCAGTAGGGCGGGGCATTTGCAATGGCAGTCAGAGAGGAAGACGCTTAAGGTGCTAAGTTAGCTTGTTTTTTTTGTTTCTTTTCATCTGTTGCTTGTGTGTTTAGTTAATACCTTATAGACTGCTTGTGTGTTATTGTATAGTTAGTATACCTTGTCGGAGATTGCAAAACTATGATGGACAGAGGCCATAGTTTTTTTTTAAATTGCATGTTGTATCTTTTAGTTTGGACTAGGGTTGACCTAGAGGGGGTACGATCATCTTTAATTTCGAGGACAAAATTTTTCTAAGGTGGGTATGATTGTCACCCTCACTTTTTTAATTAAGGGTAGTTTGATAATTTAGCATGGGTATTTTATTTTAGGATTTATTATATTAAATATTGTGCATGTGTAATTATTTATTTATTGTATTATTTATTTATTGTTAGATGCTAGATTATTTTAGAATTGTGTAATGGACCTAACTAGTTAGTTTAGACCCATGGACCCAACATTTATTTTAGTTTAGATTGAGCCAAAGATTAAGCCCATTCATTAGGAGGATGAATTAATTAGTGAAACCATTAGACTAGAACCTTCCTTCCTTAATTAATTTCTTCATGAGAGGCCCCAAGGGGTATTTTAGACTTTACCTAGTAGCTTTAGGGAGGGGGCAAGGAAGGCCTATATAAAGGGGGTAAAAACTCTCTCTCTCTCTCTTCATTTTTTATTCCAAATCTAGATCTAGAATTTCTCTCAACCAAATTCCTTCATCCCTACACTAAATTTCTTCCAAATTCCTTCCCAAATCACCATTGGAGGTTAGTAGAGCAATGATCTACAAAGATGCAGCAAGGATCTACAAAGATGAGCAAGGATCTACAATTTAAAGGCTCATTTCACCAAATTTGAGAATTTTATTAGGAGTCCATCTTCCAATAGGTATAATTTAATTTTCCCCTTTATTTAGACTTTAAATTTGTGATTTAATCATAAGGAACCATCCCATATGCTAAGGCTACCAATAGAAATTGGAATTAGGTTCATAGGAGGCCTATGGAGACAATTATGTGTGTTTTTGTGTCAATTTTGGGAGAATTTTGATATTGACACATGTTGTGTTTGTCAATTGGTTAATTAGACCAAATTGACATATGTTTGATTGTGTGTGGATAGTGTCATGTCCATAATTGGATACATGTAGGCCGTATCCCATCAATTTGGAAATACGGGTTGATTTGGGGATTTTTCTCCGACACAGGGGTTTGTGCATGTCATATTTTGACACCGACACGTAGATATATAATTAACTCTTCATGTTATTCATAAATATTATTTTAGTCTTGCTCGTGTCCTTCGGAGTAAGTTTGGTTGTTTAGTGGACTCGTATCGTAAGCGTATCATAGAATGAGTGTGATACGGGTCCGGTGCACTCCACGTGTTTGTTGCATTACAATCCTCAATTTATTGACTTGTGTATATATATATATTAGATATGATATATCTATGTATATGTATATGTATATGTATATGTATATGTATCTATATTATATTGAATGGTTATATATATATATATATATATATATATATATATATATATATATATATATATATATAGTAATATATATAAGTGTATATGTAAATATGGATATATCTATGTATCTATATGGGTGTATGTGTGTATGAGGGAGTATATCTATATATGTATAGATGTGAGAGTGTGTGTATATATATATATATATATATATATATATATATATATATATATATATATAGCATATGCATATATGTGTAAGTATATCTATATAGGTATTTATGTATATAGTTATGTATGTGTGTATGCATAGGTATATGCATATATGGGAGCATATGGTTGTGTATATGTGTTTCTATATGTATACGTGTATGTTTATATATATATATATATATATATATATATATATATATATATATATATATATATATATATATATATATATATATATATATATATATGGTTATGTTTATGTATAGTTATATATGTATAGATGAGAGTGTGTACATATTTATGTATTAATATCTATGTATCTATGTGTTTATGAGTGTGTGTGTGTGTGTGTGTGTGTGAGCATAGATGTGTGTGTGTGTGTGTGTGTGTGTCTTAGTGTGGTGAGTGTTTAAGTGAGAGAGCGTGAGTGTGTATGCAGCGAGAGGGGGGGGAGGTATAGAAGCAGCAGCGCAGCAGCAGCAGCAGTGTGCAGTGCATCAGCAGCAGCGAGTTGCAGCAGCAGCCGCGTGCGCAGCAGCAGCAGTAGTGAATGCACCAGCAGCGTGTGCAGCAAGTGCAGCAGCGAGCTGCAGCATGTGCAATAGCAGCAACATCAACAGCAAGGTGATTAGTTAGTATGGTTAATGAGTTCATAGATGGTATGTTAGTTTAGTTAATAAGTTTAGTATAGTTAAGTTAATACTTGTTATGTAGTTATAAATATGTATGCATATTGTTATTAGTAGTATAGTTTACTAGTTAGTTCATTAGTAGTTGTTTAGTTAGTATTAGTTACTATTAGTTCTAATTACCTTGAAGTATTACCAAGGTATCAAGATTTATAGTAAGATACTAGAACACATGTTAAGGTAATATTGGGTATCAGATACTCGATGTTAATAGAAGGTTAAAGGGTAAGTAGTACTAAGATATTTGTGTTAAGCAAGTAATAGGTATCTTGTATGAATACACTAGGATACTCTCTCTCTCTCTATATATATATATATATATATATATATATAGTAGCCGAGATATATATATATATATATATGTGTTGGTATGTTAGATAGTTAGTAGTATTGTAGTAGTTTAGTTAATGTTAGTTATAGTTTAGTAATGGGTAGTTAGTATATATTAGGATTTGATATACCTTGTGATACCAAGGTAAATATCAAGGTATTGAAGGATACTCAAGGTGTTGGATTTGAGTATCAAGATGGGGGTTTAGTGGTGAGATACCACATTGGTTCGAAGCCAATGTATCCGTTTTGCATTAGTTAGCTAAGCTATTATATGTATTATCTTGTATATATATATATAAATTACTATTTTCATATCTAAAAACTTGCGTATCCTATGATACGGTATTTTGTGTGTATCTTAGTATCTTATATTAGCTAGTGTGACCTAGTTTCATACTGTATGGACCCAATATCCTAGAGATAGACTCGTACAACCTAGAAATAGCTAGTTTGACCAAGTTTGACTAGTTTGGCATAGAGTTAACCTAGTTTGACTATTTTGAATTAGAAATGGCTTTATGACCTTGAAGTTGACTAGTTTAATTTATTTTTATTCCCAAAACCTTATATTAATGTAATAGTCCATATATAGGTCAGTGTGACACCAGTTCAGACAAAGTTTGACATTCATTGCTCTAGACGGCAGGCTAGTACGTTCTCTGATAGTTTTTATTATTTAATAATTACTATAATACAGGTATTTAGAAATATTTTACATGACTCTTGACACATTGGTACACTTACTAGTATACACATGGATCAGTAATGGGATGTTATATATTGTTTCATTGTTCCTCGTGTTCTCATATGGTTAAATAGATAATATTTAATATTAGACGATATTCAATGTTCAATGTTTAATGTTCAATATTTAATATTCAATGTTTAATGTTCAATGTTCAAGGTTTAATGTTTATAATTCCTTTAGTATCTTGCATCGTAACGTGTCATGGTTGGATCCATTATATTAGTTGGGGGAAAGGGAAAGTGTTAGCTAGATATGTGATCAAATCCTAGACAATGTTCAATATTTAACTTAGACAATGTTTATCCAATGTTTATTAGACAATGTTCACCCAAGCCGATCACATATCTAACTAATATTTTAATCACTTAGCATAGTTACAGTTCTTCACCACTTTCTAGTTCATTGTCTCATTCAATTATCTTGTTCTATTTTATCGTGATCAGTATATACTATATTGTTCTTGTTTACCTGTTTCTTCTACCATAGTATGATATTGTTCATTGTTCTCGTCTTTTATTATGTCCTCTATTTCTGTTTATAGTCATTATCAATTAATTGAAACTGCTAAAGGGTTATACTTTGCTCCAATCCTGACTGGATATATTTTTCAAATAAATGGTTAGAGATGATGTGTCCCACTTTTTACGTACCAACAGTTGGAGTGTCACCTTAGGATGTAGTGTTAGATACTGAGACCATTTAGATTTCTATATCATGTAGTAGTTATTTCTAGTTAGACATTGGATTGTATTATTATTTTAAGATCTTGAGTTGTGTTTAGATGTTGAGTTAGACCTATGATGTATTGAGACTTATATTTTTTTCTTTCTATTCCATATCGTGCTTAAAATCTTTCTTTAGTTTTATATGTGATTGAGTATCATTTAGAGTTGAGATGGCATGACAGGTATTTTATATATTGTGTGAGATGTTAGATAGTATAGAAGACCAAGACAATGTTCTACCATTGATGCTGCGACGTAGGCTAGACGTACCCATGTATTCGTACCCCTATACCGGGTACGGGTTGTGACACATTTTTAGTGGTGGCCCATGCAGGTCAGGCTTCACAATAGTGAGATGTCATGGTATTACAATGACTTAGTTGTACTACTGCGAGCCTGCGATAGGGTAGGATATAGGATACTAGGATGAGAGAGGGATACTCAATCACAACTAGGAATTCCAAATCTGATTTAAAATTGTTACTTTTGATTCCTTCTGAAATACTTTGAATATTGTTGTCCTTCCTTGATAATATCTTATCTCATGTCGAATTGATCTCTTTTATTTCGATCTGTCATCATGATGCTGCGGAAGACGCGTTCCCAGCCCTCAGGCGCAATGTCCGCGAGGTCGGTCACTTCATCGCCTATGAGGGCTGCACCATCAGACGATGTTCCAGCACCTATATTCCCGAGGTCGGCTTTACCGATCCAGGTAGGCATTTTCGTAGCAGCTTTCAAAGGTTTTCCACCTCTGGTACAGAGGATATCACTGGCTGTTTCAGGGGATCTTCCATTTTTGCCATCCGCAGTCGATCAGACACAGATGTTTACGCTCTTTTAGCAGATAATGGAGGCGCAGCAGCGACAGTCAGAGGTTATACAACAGAGCATTGAATATGCTCACCAGATTGTGCTTGCAGCAGTTGAGAGAGTCGTATTAGTCCTGCCTCAGACGATACTGCCTCAGCCCAATCTGCAGCAGCCGAGGCCAGGGACTATCATTAATTTTAAGAGGAAGGGGCCGAAGAACTTTTTGGGCACCGAGGGAATCTTATACGCAGACGACTGGATAGAGGACATTGAGAGGGACTTACGATTAGCATAGATTCCTGATAGCTTGTAGGTAGAGGCGGCAGGTAGTATGATGTTCGATATTGTGCTAACATGGTTCAGGACAGACTCCAGGATATCAGCACCGGAACTTACTTGGGAAGCTTTCAAGGAGCTTTACAAAGAGAAGTTCTTCCCGGATGTGGCTCAGAGTACTCTGGGAGTCAATTTTAGAACCTTGTCCAAGGGAACTTGACAGTGGACGAGTATGCGATAGAGTATTACCGATTGGGACAATTTGTGGAAGGGCAGAATCCTCGGGCCAAGGCTAGAAAGTTCAGGAAGGACAGAATCCTCGGGCCAAGGCTAGAAAGTTCAAGAAGGGACTGAACAGTGAGATTAAGTCTCATACTAATGGAGACTGTACCGCTACTTTTAAGAAAATTCTGAGACAAGCACAGCGGGAGAAGGATGATTTGGAGCTTGGCTCCAAGAGGCCGAGAGACACTGGAGGAGCGAGTAGTAGTATGGGACCAGCGAAGCGCATCTACTTTCAGCAGCCGAGAGTATATCAACATCAGCAGTATCTTATGCCAGTTGGGGCACCAGTGTCACTACCACATCCTAAAAATAGGAGTATTTTTGACTTTTTATATATTATTAATATTGTGGTAGTTATTTTTTATGATTTTATGATATGTGTATTTAATTTAAATAATTGTACGAGATTTGTATTTATACATATATATTATATACAGTGTTTATTAATGTTTGAGCTAGTAGATTTGACCTAGAAGCCCACTAGATGGACACCTGACCGAATAATAGGGTCATGAATTTATATTGTATTATTTATGATTTAATTTATTGAGGTTGTAATTTATTACCGTGATTGTTACACACTTCCATTGTTGCAAGATTCGGAGCCCAGCCTTAGCCCATAATTTCCAACAAGTTGTTGCATTCTAGACTTGACACACCAATTTAGGCGCTGGACCTTTCTGTCACTCAAAATCATAATCTTTTATGCTCTAATTTAATTGCACAACTTCCCGTATCTGAAATTCATTATTTAATCCTGTGTTGCGCACCTGTGTCGTTGCTATCAATTTTGAGATACCAGCTCAACCCGTTTAGCCGGACCAATTAAAGGGTCCAAGATTGACACCCAGCCTACATCTTTCATGTCCTTTGTGTAACTCATAATTATGCTCTCTTGTGCTTTATTTTAGCCGCACAATATTCGTCGTGGATGTATATTTAATTTCTAAATAAAATCCAACTTTGTATCGTTGTGCGTTCCAATCAAAATTGGAGACACAATCTTGACCCATTTTTGTGCAACCCAAATTAGGGTAATATTCTGTTCTGAGTCTCCATCACTAATGATATTTGTGTCCCAACTTAATTTTAGCCTCATGTATTTCTAATTAATTTTAGAACACCGCTTGCATTTGTTTCTAATTAAATTGGGGATACCAACTTTGACTAATCCAATTTAAACCTAATTTAATCCAAATACCCTATTTATTAAGCCCATACAAAACACACAACGCCCCCTCACCCTACAAAACACCAAACACCAAATCGCCCACCAATTTTTTATTATTTTATGTGTCTGTGCAAATACCCAAATTTAAGGGGGGCTTATTTGCAAATGTTGCATTAGGTGTCAACACCCTATTGGTTCAAACCAATGGAAAAGCCCTAATATTTGACTAGTCAACCCAACCCTCTCCTTGCATGAATGAATTTCCTCATGACGAATCCTGATCACCCATTCAAAATGGGAGCATCATCACCACACATCCCCACTCACCATCCCCTATTTAATGTCTCCTCAATGCACTCTTCCCAAGCATGCCCTAATCTCCAAACCTAGGAAAGCCCCCACCTCTCTCTCTCCTCACTCCTTCCAAAACCGTAGCATTTCCATTTCTTCCCTTCTTCTTCTTCTTCTCCTCCTTCTTTTGAAAAAGAAGGGGAAAACAAACAACCTCCCTCCACCATCAGCCCGGGCCATCCCGGCCGGCCAAGCTCCGGCTGCTACAGTTTTCTTCCCCGGTTCCTCCTGCACTCGGCCTTCTCCACACGTCCTCCTCCATCTCCGACCATCGTTCCCTTCTTTCCTCCCCGCTCCTCCTCCATCTTCGCACGATGCTGCATCCCCCGTCGACCTCATCACCTGAACCGGCTGCTGCTGCTGCCATCTGTCACGACCCTGGCGAGCCGCAGCCGTCTTCCCAGGCTATTGCTGCCACTGAACCGACCCCTTCGTCTTCCTCCATCGAACCTCTCCCTCCGGCCGACTGCCATCTCCCTCCGCCATTCAGTTCAGCCTCGACTCCATCACCTCCCGCAGTATCACCTACTCCGGCGAGCCGTCCCCATCGACTACAACCACTCTACACCATCACTCCAGCCGGAGCTCCCTGCCTCCTCCTTCTCGACCACCCCGTGCCACTATTGTACCACCACCCTACCACCAAGCATCACCATCGCCTGAACCAACCAAACTCCACCGCCATCACAACCTCCTTCCCCGGCCATCTTCCCCGACATCGACCCCGCTGCATCAGAACCACCACCACCATCAGAACCATCACTACCATCCTGCACTCCCGACGAGCCCGACAACGACCACTGAACCACCCCGAGCCGTCCCTCCACGAGCCACCACCCCGCTGCCAACGCCGAAGCCGACCGCTTAACCTCCTCCCATCAACGCCGCTCGCCTGAACGCCTCCACCTCGGCCGCCAGCAACCACCCATCCATCTATTTTCCTCCAGCACTCCGGCCAACACTCCTCCAAGCCACCTTCAGCCTCCATCGACCCGCTCCCCCTCCACACCGGAGCCGACCTGAACGCCGACCACTCCCCTCTTCCCCTCTGGCCACGAGAACCAGTACCACCAGCCCCTTCCACCAGCATCCTCTCCTTCGTCGTCGTCTTCATCATCCTCGTCATCGTCATCGTCACCTTCGTCTTCGTCGTCTTTGCCATCGTCGTGCACGCGCACAGGTTCGGTTCTCCCCCTCGCGTACACGCACGCGTGTACGTATATGAGTGTATGCATGTATGTATGTAGTATATGTATAGTATATGTAGGATTCGTATATATACGCATATACATATATACAGTATATTTCTCTATTGGTATATATGTATTCAACATATGTATTAGTATATACGTATTCATAATATATGTTAGTGTATATATATACATATATACATGTATATAGTATATGTATTAAAATTGGTATATATATATATATAAATATAGTATATGTATATTTTCACTCGTATATGTATATATATATATTCAGTATATATATTCTTTTGTATACATATAAATAATGGTTGTTATATATATATAAATATGTGGTATGAATATATAAACATATGTATATAGTATAAAAATTCTATTTAGTGTATATACACTTATACATATTTTTGTATATAATTATTGGTATACACATATATATATGTATTATATTTAATTAATGATATATGCTAATTGATGAATGTTTTAGGTGACCCGAGTGTAATTACGGATACCCCGTATTTACATTGACCTGTAACCCTATAAATTATTAGCAGGCTGCCATATGTACACCGACGTACTGGCGAGACCCGTATCACCGACTGTCTGAATTCACAGCAATTACAGACACGACACCTGTGCAATTAGACGCACACTTGACCCTAGTTGACCAATGTAATATATAGCATAGCCCTGAGTTCATCGTGTTTTGTGTTTTAGCGTAACGTCTGATACAAATATTATACTTTATGATATGTCTATAGGACTGTTGGATCATCCAGACGATACTCTGGAATAGCACATTGGTATTACCAGCTAAGGACCCAAGGCAAGTACATTCTCTGATAATTTCTAATTATTTGATAATTTCTATAATTCTAGTATCTAGAAATGTTACATCTGATTCTTGACACTATGCTACACAGACTAGTATATAGATTGGATCTTTAGTCATGAGATGTTACATTGGTTATCGTATTGACATTGTACACGACATTGATATTAGACATTAATATTAGACATCGTACATGATATATTAGACATTGATCGTGTATCGTGACGTGTCATGATTGGATCCACAGTACAAGTTGGGGGCAAAAAAATTGCTAGTGAGAGATGTGATCAAATACCTATCATACAAGTATAAAATATTATTAGTGTTAATCATACACCTCACGTATGATTAGCCAGGCCATGTAGCTATCGTACAAGTCCCAAGCCGATCATATTTTGAAACTACGATTTCAAACACTTAGAATAGTTACAGTTCTCTATTTTAGATCATATACTACATCACTCGTATATGATATTGTATCTCGTTCTCTTCATTTCATATATGCACTGACTGTATCATATTGCCTATATTGCCTGTCTCTTTATTTTGCCATTGCATTTATTCATTGTCTTCTCTCAGTATATAGCATTATCTATTTATTGTTTTATAGTCCTTATCAATTAAATGGAACTATTATTTGAGATGTACTTTGCTCCTTTCTGACTGAAAATATTTTTCCAGACTATGCCTTAGAGGACTGGTGTCCGATATTTTATGGACCACAGGGTGAGTAGCTGCAGATTTGGACTTGGTAGTTCAGTTGTGATTCCGGGAGGTCTAGCCGGAATTACTAGTTATCTAGTTAGTTTCTTTTAGCAGTTTATTTGGTACCGGATTTGTCTCCGGCATACTTGTTGAGACTTGGATATTACTGTTGAGTTAGATTATTCTTTTTTAGTCTTGTGTTGCATTTTATTTTATTTCTTCGATATCTTATCGTGCTGTAGTTATGTGATTGAGTATGTTGTTTATATTATATTGTGTTATCCGTGTCTCCTTATGGAGTTGGATGCTCGTGTGAGATTGTTTAGATAGTATCATGACCTAGACAGCGTTCTACCGCCGATGCTACGGCGTAGGCTGGACGTACCTACGTACTCATGCCCAAATTTTGGGTTTGGGTCGTGACAACCAGCTTAACAGATACAACAGTTTCAGTAGCCAGTTCATCAGGCACCACAGCAGCCTCAGAGGCAGACTCAACAGACTTTTTCTTGTGCCTATTGTGGAAGGCATGGGCATGATTGGGAGAACTGTCGGAAGAGGCTTAGACTATGTTTATATTATGGTTCCCCTGATCATCAGGTAAAGGAATATTCCTACAACCCGTATAGACTAGATCTCGGTTAAAGTGGTGGAGCTAGGCAACCTGTGGCACCGCAGACTGCTCAACACCCGCATAGAGAGCCACCCTAGCAGGGCGGGGCATTTGCAATGGCAGTCGGAGAGGACGACGCTTCAGGTGATAAGTTAGCTTGTTTTATTTTGTTTTTTTCCATCTGTTGCTTGTGTGCTTAGTTAATACCTTATAGACTGCTTGTGTGTTATTATATAGTTAGTATACCCTGTCGGAGACTACAAAACTATGATGGACAGAGACCATAGTTAGTGATTTATTTTAAATTGCATGTTGTATCTTTTATTTTGGACTGGGTTGACCTAGAGGGGGTACGATCATCTTTAATTTCGAGGACAAAAATTTTCTAAGGTGGGTAGGATTGTCACCCTCACTTTTTCAATTAAGGGTAGTTTGGCAATTTGGCATGGGTATTTTATTTTAGGATTTAATATATTAAATATTATGCATGTGTAATTATTTATTTATTGTATTATTTATTTATTGTTAGATACTAGATTATTTTGGACTTGTGTAGTGGACCTAACTAGTTAGTTTAGACCCATGGACCCAACATTTATTTTAGTTTAGATTAAGCCAAAGATTAAGCCCATTCATTAGGAGGATGAATTAATTAGTGAAACCATTAGACTTGAACATTCCCTCCTTAATTAATTTCTTCATGAGAGGCCCCAAGGGGTATTTTAGACTTTACATAGTAGCTTGAGGGAGGGGGCAAGGAAGGCCTATATAAAGGGGGTGAAAACTTTCTCTCTTCATTTTTTATTTCAAATCTAGATCTAGAATTTTTCTCAACCAAATTCCTTCATCCCTACACTAAATTTCTCTCCAATTCCTTCCTAAATCACTATTGGTGGTTATTAGAGCAAGGATTTACAAGGAGGAAGCAAGGATCTGCAAAGAAAAGCAAGGATCTACCAGTTAAAGGCTCATTTCACCCAATTGGAGAATTTTATTGGGAATCCATCTTCCAATAGATATAATTCAGTTTTTTCTCTTTATTTAGACTCTAAATCTATGATTTAATTGTAAGGAATCACCCCATATGCTAAGGCTACCCATAGGAATTAGAATTAGGTTCATAAGAGGCCTATGAAGAAAGTTATGTTTGTTTTTGTGTCAATTTTAGGAAAATTTTGAGATTGACACATGTTATATTTGTCAATTGGTCAATTAGACCAAATTGATATATGTTTAATTGTCTGTGGATAGTGTCGTATCCATAATTGGATACATGTAGGCCGTATCCTATCAATTTGGAGATACGGGTTGATTTGGGAGTTTTTCTCTGTCACGGGAGTTTGTGCATGTCACATTTGGCACAGACACGTAGATATGTAATTAACTCTTCATATTATTCATAAATATTATTTTAGACTTGCTCGTGTCCTTCGGGGTACGTTTGGTTGTGTGGTGGACTCGTATCGCAAGCGTATCATAGAATAATTATGATACGGGCGGTGTACTCCATGTGTTTGTTGCATTGCATTCCTCAATTCATTGACTTGTGCATATATATTAGATATGATATATTTATATATATGCATATGTATATGTATCTACATTATATTGAATAGTTATGTGTGTGTATATATATATATATATATATATATATATATATATATATATATATTTATATATAGTGATATATATGTGTATATTTATATATGTATATATGTATATATCTATATGGTTGTATGTGTGTAAGAGGAGTATATTAATATATGTATAGATATGAGAGGTGTATATATATATATATATATCTATCTATCTATATAGCATATGCATATATGTGTAAGTATATCTATATAGGTATGTATGTATATGGTTATGTGTGTATATATATATATATATATATATATATATATATAGCATATGGTTGTGTATATGTGTTTCTATATGTATACGTGTATGTTTATATATATATACACTCTCATCAATACATACATACATACATACATACATACATACATATATATATATATATATATATATATACATATATATATATATATATATATATATATATATATATATATATATATATATACATATATATATATATATATATACATATATATATATATATATATATATATATATGGTTATGTTTATGTTTATGTTTATGTTTATGTATAGTTATATATGTATAGATGAGAGTGTGTAGATACACAGATATCAATACATATATATGTATAGATGAGAGTGTGTACATATATATGTATTGATATCTATGTATCTGTGTTTGTGAGTGTGTATGTGTGAGAGCATAGATGTGTGTCTTAGTGTGGTAAGTATTTAAGTGTTTGTGTGAGTGAGCGTGGGTGTGTATGCAGCGAGAGGGGGGGGGGGGAGGTATCAAAGCAGTAGTGCACAGCGCATCAGCAGCAGCGTTGTAGCAGCAGCAGTGTGCAACGCATCAGCAGCAGCAGCGAGCTGTAGCAGCAGCCGCGTGCGCAACGCAACGCAGCAGCGAGCGGCAGCAGCAGTAGCGAACGTACCAGCAGCGTGTGCAGCAAGTGCAGCAGCGAGCTGCAGCGTGTGCAATAGCGGCAACATCAGCCGCAAGGTGAGTAGTTAGTATGGTTAGTGAGTTCATAGATTGTTAGTTAGTTTAGTTAATAAGTTTAGTATTGTTAAGTTAATACTTGTTATGCAGTTATAAATATGTATGCATATTGTTATTAGTAGTGTAGTTTACTAGTTAGTTCATTAGTAGTAGTTTAGCTAGTATTAGTTACTATTAGTTCTAATTACCTTGAAGTATTACCAAGGTATCAAGATTAATACTAAGGTACTAGAACACATGTTAAGGTAATATTGGGTATCAAGATACTCGATATTAATAGAAGGGTAAAGGGTAAGTAGTACTAAGATATTGGTGTTAAGCAAGTAATAGGTATCTTGTATGAATACACTAGGATAATATATATATATATATATATATATATATATATATATATATATATATATATATATATATATATATATATATATATATATATATATAGTAGAAGAGATATATATATATATATGTATCGGTATGTTAGGTAGTTAGTAGTATTGTAGTAGTATATAAATAATGTTAGTTATAGTTTAGTATTTGGTAGCTAGTATATATTAGGATTTGATTTACCTTGTGATACCAAGGTAAATGTTAAGGTATTGAAGGATACTCAAGGTATTGGATTTGAGTATCAAGATGGGGGTTTAGTGGTACGATACCGCATTGGTTCAAAGTCAAGGTATCCATTTTGCATTAGTTAGTTATGCTATTATATGTATTGTCTTGTATATATATATATATATATATATATATATATATATATATATATATATATTATAATTTTCATATCTAAAAACTTGGGTATCATATGATACGGTATTTTGTGTGTATCTTAGATTAGCTAATGTGACCTAGTTTCATAGTGTATTGACCCAATATCCTAGAGATAGACTCGTACAACCTAGAAATAGCTAGTTTGACCAAGTTTGACTAGTTTGGCATAGAGTTGACCTAGTTTGACTATTTTGACTTAGAAATGGCTTTATGACCTAGAAGTTGACTAGTTTAATTTATTTTTATTCCCAAAACCTTGTATTAATGTAATATTCCTTATATAGGTCAGTGTGACACCAGTTCAGACATAGTTTAACATTCAATGCTCTGGACGGCAGGCGTGTATATTTTCTGATAGTTTCTATTATTTGATAATTACTATAATGCAAGTATTTAGAAATATTTTATATGACTCTTGACACATTGGTACACGAACTAGTATACACATAGATTAGTCATGGGATATTATATATTGTTTCATTATTCCTCATGTTCTTATATGGTTAAATAGACAATATTTAATATTAGACAATGTTCAATGTTCAAGGTTTAATATTTACAATGACTTGAGTATCTTGTATCATAATATGTCATAGTTGGATCCGTTGTACTAGTCGAAAGAAAGATGAAGTGTTAGCTAGATATGTGATCAAATCCTCGACAATGTTTAACATTTAACTTAGATAATGTTTATCCAACGGTAATTAGACAATGTTCACCCAAGCCGATCACATATCTAACTAATATTTCAATCACTTAGCATAATTACACTTCTTTACCATATTCTAGTTCATTATCTTATTTTATTTTATCGTGATCAGTGTATACCATATTGTTCTTGTTTACCTATTTCTTCTACCATATTATATTGTTTATTATTTCTCGTCTTGTATTATATTCTCTATTTCTATTTATAGTTATTATCGATTAATTAGAACTGTTATTGGGTTGTACTTTGCTCCAATCCTGACTGGATATATTTTTTAGATGAATGGTTAGAGAGGATGTGTCTCACTTACTACGGACCAATAGTTGGAGTGTCACCTGAGGATGTAGTGCCAGATACTGAGGCCATTTAGATTTCCATATCTGTCATGCCCCAGTCCCAAAATACACAGGACCAGGCCACATAGGGCTTTCCAATTTAATGGACCCGATAAAGTGTACTTACGCTGTCCAAGGTCAAGTGATCCAGTTAATAATCTAATTCTAACATGCAACAACTAAACTAAATCTCAATCTATGGTAAATAAATCTCAAGAAGGAACGATACGCATCATCAGTCTGCAGCCCAATAATACATCCATTCGAATAGACCAAAAGAATAATATAGGCCTATAAATACTAGGCTATAAAAGTAGAATCAAAATGGAAAGTAGTACATGACTGTAATAACTGAAAATATAAAGATACCTGCAACGATGTCCACACTCCACTAGATCAAGCATCATGCAAACTGCACAAAAAACCTGGAAGAAAACCAGGTCCTAAGAGGGACGTAACAAGATACAAAAAGTACATACCATAAAGTGAATACTATAAAAACTCGAGGGTGAACTAACTAGCTAAGTGAAATGCACTTGAAGACAACCTTGGTACGTATGGGTAGGTAAAAGGTATAAAGCATAACGTCGAGCCAGAGGCTAAGTACCTAGCATTAGCTGTAAACTGGATGCCAGGAGTATATGCTGACTATATCACCGATTATGATAGCACGCAGCTAGTAACCTCTGTCGGATGTATCGATAAGCATATACGCCCATAACAGGGTAACACTGAGCCCATAACCGGGTAACACATAGCCCATAACCGGGTAACACTGAGGCTCACGACCCCGTAGTTTACTCTGAAACTACGGTAGCCAAATGTCTGTCCCATACGCCTACTAATTGTCTTTCCCGCCTAATGCCAATGTACAAGTCGCGAATACGACGTGTACATCTCATACTATAATGTAAGTCACTAAAGAAATATACAACTAAGCTAAAGACCGTCACACGTGCTGCTCACACCGCTGGCCAGTCAGTCATGAAGCACGCATCCCTACATGAGCTCACTCTGTGACATACAATGATACGTGTCAAGGCTTGGGGAGTCATATCGATAACTCTACAACTTTAGGTGCGTCCACTAGACACTAGGTCAGACACAAGTCCTAACGTCAACGCCTTTGTTGACTACACCCGAGTCTTTCTCGGACGCACACAGTTATATAATATTAAAATAATAAAATATGCAACTAAATAATATCTAAATTTAAACAGTACAACAAGGCAAGGTATACTTGCCTGGTTCCTCAAGCTGCGCGTACCAAAATCCTGCTCCCGAAGTCTCGCCCGAACGGTCCAGCATCCCTATATATATAATATAATATAATATAATATAATCATCAGTCATTACTCTAGTACGCCAGGAAATACAACTATGCTGCACTTAGAAACTGACGCAAGGGGGTCACAACTGGTCAACTAGCAGGGTCGAGTGTATACGCAGCTAAAATGCCCAAGTGTCATATCCTCAAATACCGTGCACAACAATACAACGAGTTACCAAAATACATTATAATTCTAAATAACGTATAACACAAAAGACAAGTCATAGCTAACAGGTTAGTTTGTACAATGTCAGTTTTAGCCTAAACACCTTGGTCAACATAAATATACCATATTAAATAACCAATTTCTATGAGATATTCACTAACCCAATTATTATTCTCAAACATGCACACACACACATACTAGTTATTAGGGTTTACCAACACAGTGTCATGCAATACACAACATGAAAGAAGGAGTCAAGTTTGAACCTTGGTGTGCACGTGAACGATGAGGGGATGACGCTCGCCCGCGGCCCTTGAAGTCTATCTCCGGCGATGGTGCTCCGGTCAACTGTGGCAACCATGCACGGGTAGAGGTGGTGGAGATGCTGATTTGGTGATGGTGGTGATGGTGAGGAGTGGTGGCTATGTGGCCGGGATATGGTGGTCGGTGCTCAGGGAAGACGATCGGGAAGGTGGTGGTGATTGGTTGTGGTTGTGGTGTAGATGGTGGCACGGTGATACAATGGTCGAGGATGAAGGAATATCGTAGGGGTGGTCCGGCAGTGCTGGTGGTGATCTGTTGGCGGTGGTCGTGAGGAGGATGATGATGGTGGAGGTGATAATAGAGGCGGTGGCTGTCGGGGATCATGACCGGAGATGGGAGAAGACTGTGGTGCGGGTGATTGAGGGAAGTGACTGCTTGGTGAAGATCTGACTGGAGTCGAGTGAAGCTCCGGTGGTCGATCCAGCGGTTAGAGGTCGGGGTTGATGACAGTGGTGATGGTGTTGATGAGATAGAGGATGGTGATGGAATGGAGATGGTCGAGGCGGTCGACTGCTCGAGACGATGATGGTGGTGGTGCTGTTGAAGGCGGTATGGTCCGATAGAGGAGTCAGGGATGATGGGACTGTGGTGGCGATGGGGTATCGATGAAATCGGGGACGATGGTGATTGTAATAGGGAGATGACTGGTGTGGTACTGTCGAGGTCGGCTGTCGGTCGGGAAGGTATTGCTCCGGCGGGGTAACCGGAGGGGAGAAGAAAATAGTGATGGTGATTTCGGGCTTCGATTTGTATAGTACGTAGATGTTGATAAAAATGGAGGAGGGAGAGTTTTTATGTAGAGAAGAGAAGCGAGTGATGATCACCTAGGGAGTTGGGCCTGCCATGTGCTCCTTGGGATGGGGATGGTTTCTACATGAAGAAAAATGGATGGCTAGGATAGTATGTATTTTGAATGGAGGGCTTAGGATGGCTAGGGGAAAGGTTGCATGTAGTACAACCAAATGAAGGGAAAAATTAGGGTGGACCGGTCAACAATGAAGGGGGGGTTTCTTCATGACTTGGCTCCAATGGGAGGTGGACACCTCATTGCTTTTTTGCATAAAAGTCCATAAAAATTGGAAAATTGTACAAATAATGAAATTTTGGGATTATATGAGAAAAAACATCATGTTTGGTGTGATGTAGTATGTTAGAAGGGTGTGTGTTGTTTAGTAGAAACCTTGAGGGTGTGAGTGGGGGTTTGAGTTGGTGTTGGGTCTAGTTTTGGATTAGGTTGGGTCCTTACACCAATTTAATTATAATTAGTGTAAGTGGTGTTCTTTAATTAATTGGAAATACATAGGATTAAAATTGGGTGGGACACAAGTATCATGGACGTAGAAGACTCAGAATAGAATATTGTCACAAATTGGGTTGCACAAAATGGGTCGAGGTTGTGTCTCCAATTTCGATTGGAACGGACAAGGATGCAAAGTTGGATTTATTTGGATTTAAGAATAGACGTTTGTAACAAATATTGTGCGACTAAAATGAAGCACAAGAGAGATTATTTATGAGTTACACAAGGGTCAGAATGGAAGGCTGGCACGTCTAGGGAAAGTATATGAAATTTGTTTGAAAGCAAATGCTAGTGTAGTACTCCAAATATCGAAGCAACGAAAAGGTGCAAAAAATGATACGAATATTGTGTACATTAATATAAAATACTATGTTCTAATTCTAAATGGATTCAAACTAACCCTAGTCTCTTTATCTAAGCCGGGTAGACCTAAATTTAGTCGAGGAGGTTTACAATCTACCAAACTTATAAGAATTTTGTCCTCAAAATTAAAATAAACACATAATAAGCTATAAATTATCAAACAATGTTACGGACATACCTAGGACCGGTGGAGTTGGCCTTTGCACTATCTGTAGGGCTCTATTGACATACTGGGAACACTCCTTAGCTTGATGTTTGTTCGATCCGTACGTCAAACACTATCCTAACCTTCTTCTACAACTTGGACGATTAATATCTCAATATTCTTTTATATGTATAATATTATCATCCTATAATATCCATATTGAAATCCTACATCTTAACTTCTTACAATCGCTCTTAGCAGCGACAAGTCTAATCTACCTAGTCAGTCATACCTAGTCTAGAAGCTCAAATCAAACAATCCATAGGAGAAGTATATGTAATAAAATACCACATAGGTCTCTACTCAGTACATAGTAATAAGGATATACATAAATTATGTAATAAATATCTATTCAATCCTTCTAAATATCCTAGAATAAAATATAACAATTATAATAACAAGAATACGATTCCTAAAATTTATTGGCTAGGGCAAATTGGATTTAGGTTCCCATAACACCACCTACTACTAAGGATTAGGTTCAGCAAGCTCATGTCCTGCTAGTCAAAAGTCTAAATCTCTATCCCTAAGCAGTTTATGTGTAATCTATAATATTCAGCTACCATTGCTGTCAGACTTCTATCTTCCATTTACACCCCATACTCACGTGTCAATATATAATCTAAGAGTCTAGTGGTAATCTTCTACCAATTGACCAATGAGTCAGCGTGTGATATAAACCGGTATTTTGTTCCTTGAAATAAGACCTCCGTAGATTGTCTAACTCTAAAAGGTAAAAAGTGAGCGGACTTGGTGAGTCGATCCACGATCACCCATACCGTATTGCGACCACAGGGATTCCTCGAAAAGCCCGTAACGAAGTCCATATTGATGTGCTCCTATTTTTACTCAAGTATAGGGAGTGGATTTAAGTAAACTTGCAGACCTCTGTTACTCAGCCTTGACCTGCTGACACACCAGGCACTTCGCCACAAAGCGGGCTTTCTCCCTCTTCTTTCTATGCCACCAATAGTACTGTCTTAGGTCTATGTACATCTTTGTGCCTCCGGGATGAATAGAGTATGCCGAACTGTGCGTCTTCGATATCAGCTCCTGACAAAGTTCTCCGTTCGAAACATAGAGATGATCTCCATATCTTAGAGTCCCGTCCTCTTGTATGCACAATCATGTCTGTATCCCGGCCTCTGTCCTCTGTCGAAGCCTCTGGAATCTGGCATCTGTTAGTAAGGCAGCCTTGATTCTCTCAACTAATATCGATTACACCTGAAAACTTGACAACTGGCCGTCTGCTCCAGGCATAATGACCTCTATGCCCAACTGCTCCAGATCTCTCAACAGGTATTGCTGGGTAGTCAAAAAGAATGCCATGGGCCTCCTACTCAATGCGTCAGCTACTACGTTGGCTTTTTTCGGATGGTACTGTAGCTCAATCACAAAGTCTGTCATCACCTCGAGCCAACATCTTTGTCTCTGGTTTAGCTCATTCTCTAAATTTTAAAAGAAACACGAGGTCAGGTACTTATCGCGAATCTCATCTTGTTGCCACTCTACCTTTTTACCTCGAACCTGAGGTTTCTACTAGTTTACTCCATGCGAACCCTTCACCCAAACTATATGGGTACCATCTTATTTATAACTGGCCATCCATTATAGGTAGTTCACGATATCCAATTCAAGACTATAACATCTATCGATACTCTCATCCTTCAATCTAATTGCTCTATTTCTGATACTAACTCAACTAATCGAGTTATCAATGGTAAAACCACGAGCCTAATAGACACTGACAACCTGAATAAGTCAAGTACATCTAATCTAATTTGAAAGCTATAATATAGTACTAAAGCTATCTCATCATCCAAATATTGGGTCTAGCAATCTATGTCTAACAATCTACCTATCTGTTTTAGCTTAGTCATATAATCATTATTATCTAAAGGGTGGGAAATTGTTTAGGTCTGGTACTGTAAGTCACAAGGAAACTAGGGATTAACCACTATGGTTTACTACCTAAAGTGCTATTTTATACCCTATTTTTATTAGTATCCGATAATCTTCTTCTAGATGTGAGTCTAAAATTCTGTCTTGTCAAGTTTATAATATCGTTCCTTGTATTACTACCGTAAGACTATAACTAATTTCTTGTATCATTATCATGGGGCTACAACTAACCGTAGTATCTAGCTATGTCTTCTCCAAATTATTCTAGAGCCTTATAATCAAACAACCTTTCTAGCTTCTAATACTGACAAATCACGGCTACCTTAAGTAAAGGTAGGGTCTAGTTTTAAGTCTCTACTTCTATGTCTAATTCTTATGCGAACAGTCTATACTAACTCTAGCAACAAGAAAAAACTTATGAACCTTCTCTACCATGGTTAACCATATACTCAAACATCCTATCAAATATGCCTTCTTTGTCTTGACGAGGATCTGCTCCTGGAGGAATTCACCTAGCGCGAGCATCCATCTTTCCGAAATAAGGAAGATGAGAAATAATAATAACGATGTCGACGGTAAATGAATGAATACAATAATGAAGTCCATTGGAAAAAATCGAATAGAAGAGGAGTTTTAAAATCAACTATGGATTGAGATCTTATTCAACCTTAATCCTAAGTTGCAGGCTCGTTCGGTACAGTAACATAACCGAAACGATATGCTCTGACCTGTATGGGCCACCAATAAAACTATGTCATGCCCTAGTCCCAAAATACACGGGATCAGGCTATGTGGCAATGGCCAGCTGGTACGACTCCGTAGAGCTTTCAAATTTAATGGACCCGACGAAGTGCACTTACGCTGTCCATGGTCAAGTAATCCAGTTAATAATCTAATTCTAACATATAATAACTAAACTAAATCTCAATCCCTGGTAAATAAATCTCAAGAAGGAATAACACGCATTATCAGTCTGCAGCCCAATAATATATCCATTCGAATATACCAAAAGAATAATATAGGCCTATAAACACTATACAATAAAAGCGGAATCAAAATAGAAAGTAGTAGATGACTGTAATAGCTGAAAATATAAAGATACCTGCAACAATGTCCACACTCTACTAGATCAAGTATCATGCAAACTGTATAAATAAACTGGAAGGGAACTAGGTCCTCAGAGGGATGTAACAAGATACAAAAAGTACATGCCATAAAGTAAATACTATGAAAACTCGTGGGTGAACTAACCAGCTAAGTGAAATGCACTTGAAGACAACCTTGGTACGTATGGGTAGGTAAAAGGTATAAAGCATAGTGACGAGCCAGAGGCTAAGTACTGGCATTAGCTGTAAATTGGATGCCAGGAGTATATGCTGACTACATCACCGATCACGATAGCGCGCAGCTAGTAACCTTTTCCGGATGTATCGACAAGCATATACGCTCATAACCGGGTAACACTAAGCCCATAACCAGGTAAGACATGGCCCATAACCAGGTAACACTAAGGCTCACGACCCCATAGTTTACTCTGAAACTATGGTAGCCAAATGTCTGTCCCATATGCCTACTAATTGTCTTCCTCGCCCAATACCAATGTATAAGTCACGAATACGACGTGTACATCTCGTACTATAATGCAAGTCACTAAAGAAATATACAACTAAGCAAAATACCGTCACACGTGCTGCTCACACCGATGGCCAGTCAGTCATGAAGCACGCATCCCTACATGAACTCACTCTATGACGTACAATGATACGTGTAAAGGCCTGGGGAGTCATATCGATAACTCCACAACTTTAGGTGCGTCCACTAGACACTAGGTCAGAAACAAGTCCAAACATCAACGCCTTCGTTGACTGCACCCGAGTCTTTCTCGGACGTGCATAGTTATATAATATTAAAACAATAAAATATGTAACTAAATAATATCTGGATTTAAACAGTACAACAAGGCAAGGTATACTTGCATGGGTCCTCAAGTTGCGCGTACCAAAATCCTGCTACCGAAGTCTCACCCGAACGATCCAGCGTCCCTATAATATAATATAATATAATATAATATAATATAATATAATATAATATAATATAATATAATATAATATAATATAATATAATATAATATAATATAATATAATATAATTATCAGTCACTACTCTAGTACGCACAGGAAACACAACTATGCTGCACTTAGAAACTGACGCAAGGGGGTCACAACTGGTCAACTAGCAGGGTCGAGTGTGCACGCAGCTAAAATGCACAAGTCTCATATCCTCAAATACCGTGCACAGCAAGACAACGAGTTACCAAAATATGTTATAATTCTAAATAACGTATAACACAAAATACAAGTCCTAGCTAACAGGTTAGTGTGTACAATGTCAGTTTTAGCCTAAACACCTTGGTCAACACAAATATACCATATTAAATAACCAATTTCTATGAGATATTCACTAACCCAATTATTATTCTCAAACATGCACACACACACACACACACACACACACACTAGTTAATAGGGTTTACCAACACATTGTCATATAATACATAACATGAAAGAAGGAGTCAAGTTTGAACCTTGGTATGCACGTGACCGAGGAGGGTATGACGCTCGCCCGCGGCCCTTGGAGGTCGATCTTCGGCATTGGTGCTCCGGTCAACTGGGGCAACCGTGCACGGGTCGAGGTGGTGGATATGTTGATGTGGTGATGTTGGTGATGGTGAGGAATGGTGGCTATGTGGCCGGGGTATGGTGGTCGGTGCTCAGGGAAGGCGGCCGGGAAGGTGGTGGTGACTGGCTGTGGTTGTGGTGTAGATGGCGTCGGGGTAATGCAATGGTCGAGGATAAAGGAAAGTCGTGGGGGTGGTCCGGCGGTGCTGGTGGTGATCTGTTGGCGGTGGTCATGAGGAGGATAATGGAGATGATGATGGTGGAGGTGCTAATGGAGGCGGTGGCTGTCGGGGATCATGACCGGAGATGGGAGAAGATGGTGGTGCGGGTGATGGAGGGAAGTGATTGCTTGGTGGAGATCTGACCGGAGTCGGGTGAGGCTTCGGTGGTCGATCCGGCGGTTGGAGGTCGGGGTTGATGACAGTGGTGATGGTGATGATGAGATAGAGGATGGTGATAGAATAGAGATGGTCGAGGCGGTCGACTGCTCGAGATGATGATGGTGGTGGTGCTGTTGAAGGCGGTGTGGTCCGGCGGAGGAGTCAGGGATGATGGGACTGTGGTGGCGGTGGGGTGTCGAGGAAGTCGGGGACGATGGTGATGGTAATGGGGAGATGATTGGTGTGGTGTTGTTGAGGTCGGCTGTAGGTCGAGAAGGTAGTGCTCCGGCGGGGTGACCGGAGGGGAGAAGAAAATGGTGATGGTGATTTAGGGTTTCAGTTTGTATAGTATGTAGATGTTGATGAAAATAGAGAATAAAGATTTTTTATGTAGAAAAGAGAAGAGAGTGATGATCACCTAGAGATTAGGGCCGGCTATGTGCTCTTTGGGATGGGGATGGTTTCTACATGAAAAAATGGATGGCTAGGATAGTATGTATTTTGAATGGAGGGCTTAGGATGGCTAGGGGGGAAGGTTGTATGTAGTACAACCAAATAAAGGAAAAAATTAGGGTAGACCGGTCAACAATGAATGGGGATTTTCTTCATAACTTGGCTCCAATGGGAGGTGGACACCTCATTGCCTTTTTGTATAAAAGTCCCTAACAATTAGAAAATTGCACAAATAATGAAATTTTGGGATTGGATGAGGAAAAATACCATGTTTGGTGTGATATAGTAGGTTAGAAGGGAGTAGGGTATTTAGTATGAACTTTGAGGGTGTGAGTGGGGATTTGAGTTGGTGTTGGGTCTAGTTTTGGGTTAGGTTGGGTCCTTACACCAATTTAATTAAAATTAGTATAAGTGGCGTTCTTTAATTAATTGAAAATACATAGGATTAAAATTGATTGGGACACAAGTATCATGGACGTAGAAGACTCAGAATAGCATATTGTCATAAATTGGGTTGCATAAAATGGGTCAAAATTGTGTCTCCAATTTCGATTGGAACGGACAAGGATGCAAAGTTAGATTTTTTTGGATTTAGGAATAGACGTTTGTAACGAATATTATGCGACTAAAATGAAGCACATGAGAGGGTATTTATGAGTTACACAAGGGTCAGAATAGAAGGCTGGAACGTCTAGGAAAAGCGTGTGAAATTTGTTTGAAAGAAAATGCTAGTGTAGCGCTCCAAATATCGAAGCAACGGTAAGGTGCACAAAGTGATACGAATATTGTGTACATTAATCTAAAACACTATGTTCTAATTCTAAATGGCTTCAAACTAACCCTAGTCTCGCTATCTAAGCCAGGTAGACCTAAATTTGGTCGAGGGAGTTTACAATCTACCCAACTTACAAAAATTTCATCCTCGAAATTAAAATAAACACATAATAAGCTATAAATTATCAAGCAATAGTACGAACATACCTAGGATCGGTGGAGTTGGCCTTTACACTATCTGTTGGGCTCTATTGACATACTGGGAATACTCCTTAGCCTGATGTTTGTTCGATCCTCATGCCAAACACTGTCCTAACCTTCTTCTACAACTAGGACGGTTAATATCTCAATATTCTTTCATATGTATAATATTATCATCCTATAATATCCATATTGAAATCCTGCAACCTAACTTCTTACAATCGCTCTTAGCAGCAACAAGTCTAATCTAGCTAGTAAGTCATACCTAGTCTAGAAGCTCAACTCAAACAATCCCTAGGAGAAGTATATGTAATGAAATACCACATAGGTCTCTACTCAATACATGGTAATAAGGATATATAGAAATTATATAATAAATATCTATTCAATCATTCTAAATATCCTAGAATAAAATATAATAATTACAATAACAAGAATACGATTCCTAAAATTCATTGGCTAGGGAAAATTGGATTTATGTTCCCATAACACCACCTACTACTAAGGATTAGGTTCAACAAGCCCATGTCCTTCTAGTCAAAAGTCTAAATCTCTATCCCTAAGCAGTTTATGTGTAATCCATAATATTCAGCTACCATTTCTGTCAGACTTCTATCTTCCATTTATACCCCATACTCACGTGTCAATATATAATCTAAGAGTCTAGTGGTAATCCTCTACTAATTGACAAATGAGTTAGCGTGTGATCTAAACTGGTATTTTGTCACGACCCACACTCGGAATTGGGGCACGAGTATGCGGGTACGTCCAGCCTACATCGCAGCATCGGCGGTAGAACGCTGTCTAGGTCAAGCACTATCTAATCAATCTCGTAGTAGCATCCAATCTCCATAAGGAGGCACGGATGACACAAAATAAATGAATAACATACTCAATCACATAACTACAGCAAGATAAAAAATTGAAGAAATAAAATGAAATACAACACAAGTCTAATGTAAATAAATCTAACTCAACAATAAATCCAAGTCTCAACAAAATGCCGGAGACAAATCCGGTACCAAAATAGACAACTGAGAAACTAACTAGATAACTAGTGATTCCGGCTAAACCTATCAGAATCACGACTGCACTACTAAGTCCAAGACTGCAGCTACTTACCCTGTGGTCCACAAGTGTCGGATACCAGTCCTTTAGGCATAGTCTGGAAAATGTTTTCCAGTCAGGAAGGAGCAAAGTACATTTCTAAATAGCAATTCTATATCAATGATATAAACTATGTAGCAGTATATAGATAAAAATATAAAAGATGCATGTATATGTACGAAAAATATACAATAAAGGATATACTGGAAATACTGTAAGTAAATGCAGGAATGGAAACAATATGTCAATGAGCAAGAATAATATGACTAAGTGTGTGAGTACTAGCTTTAACATGTGATCGGCTTGGGAACTTGATCAGGCTGGTTACATATGATTAGCTATGATTCATGTAAGGTCAGGCTAACCATTTGGTTAGCTATGATGCATGTAGAGGTCAGGCTAATCACATGTAACAGCTATGAAGCATGTAAATGGTCAGGCCGCACCCGACGTGAGATGTGGGGTGAGCTATGATGCATGTAGAGTTGGGTATGATCACATATCTACACTAAAATACTCTCCACCCCCGACTGGTATAGTAGATCCAACCATAGTACGCTATGGCACGGGATTTCCTAGGGAGGTAGCAAATCTCCCCGGAAATCAGTGTCTGTACATGCACAAGATAACAATAAAACAAGTCTTGTACAAGCTACACCATGAACAAGGAATAACATCTATGAAGAGATATATACCAATCCGTGTAACCAGCGTGTCGAAAGTATGGATATTTATACTAGATACAATGAACATAGGAGATACCATAAATAAGAAGCTAATCAGAGAATGTACTCGCCTTAGGTCCTTAGCTGGTAATATCAATGTCCAGTCCCAGAGTATCGTCTGGAGGATCCAACAGTCCTATAGACATATAATAAAACAATACAATATTTGTATCATGTGCTACACTAACACAACAAAAATACATAACTCAGGGCTATGCCAGGTATGATACTGGTCAACTATGGTCATCTAGTAGACAGACATCTATAACACATTACACCTATTTTACTAACATATACATTAATGTATATATACATATATACTGATTTTGAGGATATACTATATATATATATATATATATATATATATATATATATATATATATATATAGTATATACAAAGTGAAATTACACATATAGCATATACGTATATATGTACATATTTATACCAACATAAATATGTATATTATGCTACACATACATATATACTAAAATACATTTTTATTAAACATATACCAAAATAAATATGTATATTTATATTTATATATACACCAATTAATAATTACATACATATACTAAAAATATATATATACATATATACCAATTTTATATATAGAAAATATATTAAGTATATACAAAAAATATATATATATATACATGTACCAATAATACATATACTAGAATACGTATATATATATATATATATATATATATATATATATATATATATATATATATATATATATACATATACATATACATTATGTATATGTATACAGATACATACACACTATTAAATACATACGTATACATATACATATTAGACATTAATTAAGTACACTTATACATATACATATATTAGTATATACACATATACGCACACATATACACACATATATATATATACGCACATACGCGTACACATACACCTACACACACTTACGTATACAATTAAAGGAGGGAGAGGGAGAGGAGCTCACAGGGGGTTGGCCGGAGACCACTGGCCGGATGTTGTGAAGAGGGGAGGAGGATTGCAGGGAGCTGCGGGGGAGTTGGTCGAAGCACAGGGAGAAGAAGGATGGGAAGAGATGACCGGAGTAGGGGTGAACGGGATAGGTCGGAGGAGATGGCTTGTGGTGGTGGTGCAGGGGATGAAGGAGCTCTGTTGCCGGAGTACGGGGCCGTCTGGAGGAGGAGCTCCCGTCGGTGTAGTGGCTGAGCAGCTCGGCTCCGAAGGGGGAGATGTCGAGGCTACGGGTAGGGGGGCCGGTGAGAAGGATGCAGCAGGGAGTCATGAAGAAGATGGAGGAGGAGCGGGGAGAGCTCGACGCGGGTTGGCACAGTCGGAGTCGACGGCTGCACTGGCCGTAGCGGGTAGTGCACAGTCGTCTGTCGATTCGAGGCAGCACTGGCCGGGGTCGGGATCAGTCGGCCGGTCGGGTGGACAGTACGGTGGTGGTAAGGATGGTACTCGTGGTGGTGGTGGATTGGCTGGCCGGCCGGGCTTAGCCGGAGTCCAGCAGCGGGGAGCTCGGCGTAGGGAGGAGGGGAAGCTTCGCCGGAGTTGGCTCGAGTGAGGTGGAGAGAGCTGGGCCGCACCGGAGTTGCAGATCGGGGGTCGGGCTCGGGGAACAGTGGTTGAGTTTCCCCCCCTCTTTCTTTAAGTTTTGAAAAAAGAAAAGAAGAAGAAGAAGAAGAAGAAGAAGAAGAAGGGAAGAAGAAAGGAAGAAAGAATGGAAAAATTTAGAATAAAGGAGGAGCTACGGTTGGGGCTTGTGAGGAGGTGGGGGGCTTCCCTAGGTTTTTGGGGATTAGGGCTTGGTGATAGGACATTAAATAGGGAGAGAGTGTATGGGAATGAATGGTGGTGATGGCTTCCATCTAGAATGGGTGGCCATGATTTGATACGGAGAAAATTTATTATTCATGGAGAGAGTTGGTTGACTAGTCAAATGTTGGGCTTCTCCATTTGGTTGAACCAATGGAGTGTTGACACCTAATATAATAATTACAAATTAGCCCCCTTAAATTTGGGTATTTGCACAGACACATGAAATGATAAAATTTTGGGTGGGCGATTCGGTGTTTGGCGTTTTGTAGGGTGAGGGGGCGTTGTGTATGTTGTACGGGCTTAATTTGTAGGGTACTAGAATTAAACCAGGATTAACGGGATCAAACAAAATGGTATCCTCAATTTAATTAAAAATAAATACAAGCTGTGTTCTAAAATTAATTAGGAGTACATGGGACCAAAATCAGGTCGGGTCATCAATATCATTACTGAAGAAGACTCAGAGCAGAATATTACCCTAATTTGGGTCGTACAAAAAATAGGTCAAGATTGCCTCAATTTCGATTGGAACGCACAACGATACAAAATTAGAATTTATTTAGAATTTAAATAAACGTCCGTGACGATTATTGTGCGGCTAAAATGAAGCACAAGAGAGCATAATTATGAGTTACAAAAATGGCAGAATGGAAGACGGGCACGTCTAGGGCAATATTGTAAAATTTGTTGGAAGGTAAAATCTAGGATAACGCTCCAAATATCGAAGCAACGACAGCGCGCAATAATTAAATAAATTACGGTAATTAATTACGGCCTCAAATTTCTAAATTCTAAATAAACGATTAAATACATAATCCCCATAATTCTGTCAGCTGTTCGTCTAGTGGGCTTCTAGGTAAAGTCTACCAGCTCAAACATTAATGAACACTGTAAATATTTAAATACACACCTCATGCAATTATTTAATTTAAATCCAATATCGAGAAATTATTTAATATAAATACCATAATATTAGTAATATATAAAAAGTCAAAAATACCCCTGTTTTCAGAATGTGGTAGTGACAAGTCTACCCTCCTTAAAAGAATTTTGTCCCCGAAATTTAAAATCCTCATAGTAGCATTTACTCGTCATATTACCTTCCATCAAAATTTAAAAAAAAACCTACATAATCAATCAACATTGCCATTTCAATATTTTTTTTCAAAAATTCTGAAATTATTGGATTCCTAAAAATCCCCATATTTAATCCTCGAATTCCATTCGTATCATAATCTCCTCCGAATCTGATGTTAGTAATTAAAACCCAAAATTTGATATCTAATCCTCTAATTTAATCCAACCAATGCATATTTATAAATTAAGAATTTCCATCTAAAACACTAATCCATGAATCCAATAAAATTTTAAAATCTCGTCCAAAAAGTTTGTGTTTAAACACTAACCCATTTATCATCTTACTCCTTAATTTTGAGCAAATCACTAGATACAATTTTTTTTCCCATCCAATCCTTTGATCGAAAATCCAGTCCTTGCACGTTTATAAAAATTAAAATCTTATCCCAAAATTTGAATTCAACACTAATCCATTAGTGATCTAAATCCTTGATTCCTCTTCCTCACAATACTCAAATAATATAATACTCACAAAATCCTCAATTAATATTTTTAATTAAATATATATCTTGCAGTCAAATAAATGCAATAATAATCTTCTTAATTTTCTCAAAATTTTAATAGATATATCATAATCAATAATCATCAATCCTATCATATTAAATTTTTACCTCTCATTTAAATTAATATTTATCCTCGAATTTTAATGATAATTTAATCACATCTCAATCCTGATAAAATCAATGATTCATCAACTCTGCCATATTAAATCCTTAACTCTTTATACTTATCTTCCAAAATTTTAGCATTTCGTTTCTCTTGTCAAGTCATAACCTCTTCATAATCTACTATGGTCAAACCCCAATAATTATGGTCTAAGAAAATTCTACCTTCAGCCGTGCAATCTAAGAAAATATGTACGGTCATGTGTCTTTCGTCATGGTATTGCAGTCTTTGCCAGGGTGTACTACTAACTACATTCTAACAAGAAAATCATGAATACTAGGCTACGGTAGTAGGGAATCAATCAATCAGAAGACGAAAAAGGAACATGAGGAAAGAAAAGAAGGAACCTGCTAACATATTTCCTGCAGTATCTTCTATCTCTAACATACACTTAACTCTGGCACATTCACTAACTAATTCCTATTCCTGTACACTGATATCCATATCAACTAATCATTAGTCCACAAGACATCCATGATTACATCCTCATTGCATACACCTGTCTATTGATACCTAAATCTGATACCAAGAATCTCTAATATAACCATAGTTTAATAATGCATCCAAAGTTTGATACCTCTATCTCTTTAGTACCATAGTTTTTTTTACTACAAGCACACTCAATGCTAGCTCTCTTACCTACTATAATTGTTTATACTATTTGTTCTTATCACTTAAATGCACGTCAAGTGCAACACCATACTAAGCACTTCTCTCTCTAATACAACTCTAGATGGACACCTAAGTCAGTCTGCAGTGCCATCTCAATCTTGCTCAAGTCAACAGATCCTTACACATGTATATCATCTACTCATATACTAATATGTATTTCTCATCCACCATAAAATTTTATCCTCATACTAAAATCATCAAAATTTAACTTTTGAACAATTTAAAATAAGAAGTGTATACTTTCCTCAAGTCAAATACCCAATATCGAAATAAAATTTTAATCACTTCTAAAATCTTTATAGCCTTGACCATGTTTACTGAATTGAATTTGAACCCTCAGAAATTTAATGACATAAATCTCAACTCCTCAATAATTCTCAAAAATTAAAATTCATTTGCACTCTTTAATTTATAAATCCACAAATATACATATAAGTGCTCACGGTCTCTAATACTTGAGGTGCACTCAATATATCTATTGTTTACAACTTCCAACTGGGTACTAAAATTGTACTGCCTGAATTAATTGCACTATTACTCCCAATGATTTAAGTTATCATCACACGTATTTTCTTCCATAATTTTTAATCTATATCAACTGGTATATCATCTAATTATCATCACGCAAAGTGCTTACTGTTATCAGCATCATTCTTGACTAATCCTCGATATAGAATCATTAGTACTCTTAGTATGATATCACTAGCTTCATTATTGGATTATCTCATCAAACTTATTAGAACTCATGATTATCTGTACCTTCTATAACACTCATGTTTCTTTACTCTCATGGGCAAGTATATGGTTCTCATCTCGATTGATGTATATGTATTTCTTTTTAATCTTTTACAGCCTGTTTAAACTAATTTGTGATACGCTTCACCACTTTCATTACCAATTCCGATATTTCTCTACTCATGATACCTCATTATAACTCTTTATGCATATATATTTCTTTATTTTTTAACACACCCGATATCAATTATCAAATTGAACATCATGCTCCATTAATCCTTAACACAATTCCTGGATACTTAATTGTTTACATAGATCATCCAATTACATAATTCATGATTATCCAGGACGGACATGTTGGCTCTGATACTAACTCTTGGAACTATCACTGATACTCTATACTCTCCTTTACTCTCAGTACTATAATGACACCTATCCTAGAACTATTGCTACCAGGTACTTTGCTATGGCTAATTCTAGATTAAGGCCTACTGCTCTCATGTCCAACTAGGAAACACTTACAACTCACTAGCAACACTCAGTCAATACTAATACTCAAGACACAGACATAATTACAAGTCACTAATTATCATACTTAACATGGAATCCTCAAGGAATAGAAGCTCAAAAGGAACTGGGTTGAGGACTAAAGGTATTTCTACTGCTAGCAACAAAAGAAACAATAAAAAAAGTCCTGTATAACAAAAATAGATAAGTGTTGAGATGATACTTTAAGAACCAATTTTAAGATACAACCTGATAATCATACACATCGGTCAGAAATCATGACGCTGAGAATCCTCGCCATGCCAGTAAGCATAGGTACGATAAACGACAGGTTCCGTAACTAAAGTACGCAACCCTATAATCATGTCATCTAGAATCTTCGCCATGCCAACCGGTATGGCTGCGATAAACTCCAGGTTCCATAACCAAAGTAGACGTTTTACCTTTCTCACTGTTCTCATCAATATATGTCATCAGATGATATCGTAAAGTTTAGTCCGTAAAAATTCATCTCGGTATGAAATCAAGCTCTACAATAAAACCAAGATCCTAATTTAATTAACTGATCAACAATAATCAAATTCAATATCAACGAGTGAGGATGGACGAAAACAAGGGCGAAGGATTTAAATTGAAATTATAATAAGATTCTCAAGGAGTCGTCCCAGAAATCTCTTAAGAATTTTGTGATTGAGTATCCTCTCTCATCCTAGTATCCTATGTCCTATATTCTATAGCAGGCACGTAGTAGTACAACTATGACGTCGCACTACCACGACATCGCACAACTTGCGAAGTCTGACCTACATGGGCCACCACTAAAAACGTGTCACGACCCACACCCGGAATTGGGGTACGAGTACGCGGGTACGTCCAGCCTACGCCGCAGCATCGGCGGTAGAACGCTGTCTAGGTCAAGCACTATCTAATCAATCTCGCAGTAGCATCCAATCTCCATAAGGAGGCACGGATGACACAAAATAAATGAATAACATACTCAATCACATAACTACAGCAAGATAAAAAATCGAAGAAATAAAATGAACTACAACACAAGTCTAATATAAATAAATCTAACTCAACAATAAATTCAAGTCTCAACAAAATGCCGGAGACAAATCCGGTACCAAAATAGACAACTGAGAAACTAACTAGATAACTAGTGATTCCGGCTAAACCTTTCGGAATCACGACTGCACTACTAAGTCCAAGACTGCAGCTACTTACCCTGTGGTCCACAAGTGTCGGATACCAGTCCTTTAGGCATAGTCTGGAAAATGTTTTCCAGTCAGGAAGGAGCAAAGTACATTTCTAAATAGCAATTCTATATCAATGATATAAACTATGTAGCAGTATATAGATGAAAATATATAAGATGCATGTATATGTAAAAAAAATATACAATAAAGGATATACTGGAAATACTGTAAGTAAATACAGAAAAGGAAACAATATGTTAATGAGCAAGAATATTATGACTAAGTGTGTGAGTACTAGCTTTAACATGTGATCGGCTTGGGAACTTGATCAGGCTGGTTACATATGATTAGCTATAATTCATGTAAGGTCAGGCTAACCATTTGGTTAGCTATGATGCATGTAGAGGTCAGGCTAATCATATGTAACAGCTATGAATCATGTAACAGCTATGATCAAACCGTACCCGACGTGAGATGTAAGGTGAGCTATGATGCATGTAGAGTTGGGTATGATCACATATCTACACTAAAATACTCCCCACCCCCGACTGGTATAGTAGATCCAACCATGGTACGCTATGGCACAGGATTCCCTAGGGAGGTAGAAAATCTCCCCGAAAATCAGTGTCTGTACATGCACAAGATAATAATGAAACAAGTCTTGTACAAGCTATACCATAAACAAGAAATAATATCTCATGACGATATCCGTATACACCAATCCGTGTAACCAACGTGTCGAAAGTATGGATATTTACACTAGATGCAATGAACATAGGAGATACCATAAATAAGAAGCTAATCAGAGAATGTACTCGCCTTGGGTCCTTAGCTGGTAATACCAATGTCCAGTCCCAGAGTATCGTCTGGAGGATTCAACATTCCTATAGACATATAATAAAATAATACAATATTTGCATCAGGTGCTACACTAACACAACACAAATACATAACTCAGGGCTATGCCAGGTATGATACTGGTCAACTAGGGTCATCTAGTAGACAGACATCTATAACACATTACACCTATTTAACTAACATATACATTAATGTATATATACATATATACTGATTTTGAGGATGTACTATATATATATATATATATATATATATAGTATATACTAAGTAAAATTACACATATACCATATATGTATATATGAACATATTTATACCAACATAAATATGTATATTATGCTACACATACATATATACTAAAATACATTTTTATTAAACATATACCAAAATAAATATGTATATTTATATTTATATATACACCAATTAATAATTATATACATATACTAAAAATATATATATACATATATACCAATTTTATATATAGAAAATATATTAAGTATATACAAAAAATATATATATACATGTACCAATAATACATACACTAGAATACGTATATATATATAAAAATCATATTAAATATATATACATATACATATACATATATATTATGTATATGTATACATATACATACACACTATTAAATACATACGTATACATATACATATACATATTAGACATTAATTAAATACACTTCCACATATACATATATTAGTATATACACATATATGCACACACACACACACACACACACACACACACACACACACACACACACACACACATATATATATATATATATATATATATATATATATATATATATACGCACATACGCGTACACATACACCTACACACACATACGTATACAATTAAAGGAGGGAGAGGGAGAGGAGCTTACAGGGGGTTGGCCGGAGACCACTGGCTGGATGTCGTGAAGTGGGGAGGAGGATTGTAGGGAGCTGCGGGGGATTTGGTCGAAGCACAGGGAGGAGGAGGATGGGAAGAGATGACCGGAGTAGGGGTGAATGGGATAGGTCGGAGGAGATGGCTTGTGGTAGTGGTGCAGGGGATGAAGGAGCTCTGTTGTCGGAGTACGGGGTCGTCTGGAGGAGGAGCTCCCGTCGGTGCAGTGGCTGAGCTACTCGGCTCCGGAGGGGGAGATGTCGAGGCTGTCGGGGAAGGAGGCTGCGGGTAGGGGGGCCGCCGGAGTCTGATCGAGGTAGTGGCCGGTGAGGAGGATGCAGCAGGGAGTCGTGGAGGAGATGGAGGAGGAACGGGGAGAGCTCGACGCGGGTTGGCACAGTCAGAATCGACGGCTGCACTGGCCGGAGCGGGCAGTGCACAGTCCCTTGTCGAGTCGAGGCAGCACTGGCCGGGGTCGCGATCAGTCGGCTGGCCGGGTGGACAGTGCGGTAGTGGTAAGGATGGTACTCGTGGTGGTGGTGGTGGATTGGCTGGCCGGCCGGGCTTAGCCGGAGTCCAGCAGCGGGGAGCTCGGTGTAGGGAGGAGGGGAAGCTTCGTCGGAGTTGGCTCGAGTGAGGCGGAGAAAGCTGGGCTGCGCCGGAGTTGCAGACCAGGGGTCGGGCTCGGGGAACAGTGGTTGAGTTTCCCCCCCTTTCTTTAAGTTTTGAAAAAAGAAAAGAAGAAGAAGAAGAAGAAGAAGAAGAAGAAGAAGAAGAAGAAGAAGAAGGGAAGAAAAAAGGAAGAAAGGAAGAAAGAATAGAAAATTTTAGAATGAAGGAGGAGGCTACGGTTGGGGCTTGTGAGGAGGTGGGGGGCTTCCCTAGGTTTTTGGGGATTAGGGCTTGGTGATAGGACATTAAATAGGGAGAGTGTGGGAATGAATGGTGGTGATGGCTTCCATCTAGAATGGGTGGCCATGATTTGATATGGAGAAAATTTATTATTCATGGAGAGAGTTGGTTGACTAGTCAAATGTTGGGCTTCTCCATTTGGTTGAACCAATGGGGTGTTGACACCTAATGTAATAATTACAAATTAGCCCCCTTAAATTTGGATATTTGCACAGACACATGAAATGATAAAATTTTGGGTGGGCGATTCGGTGTTTGGCATTTTGTAGGGTGAGGGGGCGTTGTGTGTGTTGTCCGGGCTTAATTTGCAGGGTACTAGAATTAAACCAGGATTAACGGGATCAAACAAAATGGTATCCTTAATTTAATTAAAAATAAATGCAAGTTGTGTTTTAAAATTAATTAGGAGTACATGGGACCAAAATCAGGTCGGGTCATCAATATCATTACTGAAGAAGACTCAGAGAAGAATATTACCCTAATTTGGGTCGTACGAAAAATAGGTCAAGATTGCCACCAATTTTGATTGGAACGCACAACGATACAAAATTAAAATTTATTTAGAATTTAAATAAACGTCCGTGACGATTATTGTGCGGCTAAAATGAAGCACAAGAGAGCATATTATGAGTTACAAAAATAGCTGAATGGAAGGCGGGCACGTCTAGGGCAATATTGTGAAATTTTTTGGAAGGCAAAATCTAGGGTCGTGCTCCAAATATTGAAGCAACGGCAGCACGTAACAATTAAATAAATTACGGTAATTAATTACGGCCTCAAATTTCTAAATTCTAAATAAACGATTAAATACATAATCCCCATAATTCTGTCATGTGTTTGTCTAGTGGGCTTCTAGGTCAAGTCTACCAGCTCAAACATTAATGAACACTGTAAATATTTAAATACACACCACATGCAATTATTTAATTTAAATACAATATCGAGAAATTATTTAATATAAATACCATAATATTAGTAATATATAAAAAGTCGAAAATACCCCTGTTTTCAGAATGTGGTAGTGGCACTCTGAAAGGTAAAAAGTGAGCAGACTTGGTGAGTCGATCCACGATCTCCCATACCGCATTGAAACCACTGGGATTCCTCGAAAAGTCCTTAACAAAGTGTAACCTCCGATTTCCAATTTCCAAAATAATTAGATTTTAATTTATTTTAAAATATCGAGTTTTATAAAATATTTTCCTTGAAAATTTTTATTAGATTTTGAACGATGTTTGATTGTAGAAGGTAATTTAAAAATCTTTTATAAAAATCATTTTTCCTAAGTGACGATGTATTACAAAATAAATAAATAAATAATAATATATATATTCCTCTAGTTTCAAATGTTTATTGGCTTGAATCATAAAAAATTATTGTTTTAACTAAATAATTATTTAAAGGACTAGTTGTTTCTTCAAAATAATTTTTATAATTAATGGAATAGTAAATAAATAAATTACGTAGTTTTCCTAAAATATTTTCTGAAATTATAATCTCTTCTTTTTAAATTTTACAAATTTCCATTTCCTATTAACTAGCCAGCACACCCTCATTTTCCCACATGAGAAACCCTTTTATATTTAATTCTGGGCCATTCATTATTGGGCCAACCCGCAAACCCTTTATCCCACACCCTTCTCCCTATTTAAGTCCCTCATCACATCTCCCTAGAAACCCTAGCTAGCCTTCACAATTCCCAAAGCCAAAGCCACCACCATTTTTGTGTGCTCGTGTCCGTGTGTCCAGCATCACCGTGTCAGCCGTGATGGCCTCGGGTCCGACCCCGGGTGTCCCACCGTATCCATTTATTTCCTGTATCCAGATTACAGTATTACAACCAGATTTCCGTGTCCGACACACCTGGACATCACCCCCACACCACAGCAAACACCCACCCCGTGTCCAACACCCGGACATGCCCACAGAGCATCATCCCCGTGTCCGGCAGACCCGGACACGACCCCCTGACACACATCCCGAACCTGACCCTAACCCTAGACTCGAAGCCGCCGCCCGGAGCCGACGTCGTCGCCGCCGCCCCTCGAGCCAGATCCGCCGGTGGCCGCCCAGATCTGCCGACGTCTCCTCGAAGCCACCACCGCGTCGAGCCCTCCTCGAAGCCGCCTCACCCGCGTCGAGACCGCCGCTGGAACCAGACCGTCGGCCGCCTCCTCGAACCCAGCGCCGCCTCCTCGAACCGGACGCAGCCGCCTCGAACCCAGATCTGCCGCCGCCTCAGACCCGCCGGGCTTCGCCGCCGTCGCCTCAGCAGACCAAGCACCCCGTCGACGCCTTGCCGGCCCAACCCCGGCGAGACTCCCCGCCGACCCCGGCGAGGCCCCATCATGAGTCTTCCCCTTTCTTTTTCTTCAGTTCTGTGTAATTCAGGGATTTGGTTTAGTTATATGAGTAATTAGTTAATTATATTAATTAGTTTGATTAATTATTTAATAATCAGTTAACTAAGTTATTGATCAGTAATTAAATTATAATCAGTAGTATTATAAAATCAGTAGTTAGTTTATTTAATCAATTTAGTTAATTTATATATACTAGTTAATTAATTTCATAATCAATTAGTTTATATTTAATTAGTTTAGTAATTATGTATAACTAGTTTATTAATTATATATATTAGTTTATTAATTATACATTTTAGTTTAGTATAAATATAATTAGTTTATTGTTTCTAAATGTATGAATTTAGTTATTATTATGTGTAAAAAAAAAAGGGTTTGATTATGCAAAATATAATAATTTGTTGGGATTTATATTATTAAAAATATAGTTTCAATAATAAATAAGATAAAAATTGGTTATTTTATATAAATTGATTTTATTAAAATGTATTAGTCTGGTAAATTAATATAATTAGTGTGTATAATTAGTGAATAATATATGTATGTGTATATATAATTAATATGATTATATATATATATACGTATTCTAGTATAGGTAATATTGGTATGTGTACATAAATATATTTCGTGTGTACTTAAAATATTTTCAAAATATAAAATGGGTATGTAGTTAATTTAGTGCATGTATATATATATGTGTAAGTATATTAATGTTAATTTATATATGTATTTAATGTGATTAATATATATATAAATACGTATTCTACTACATGTATTATTGGTATACTCAATATGTATTTTACTATATAAAATTGGTATAAGTTTAATAAAAACATAATTTGGCATATGTATATATATATCTTGTACATACAATTAATGTATTGTATATGTATTTAATGTGATGTACTAGTATTAGTATATATTTTAATAATAACATTGACAATATACATATATATATATATATATATATTGTAAATACATTTAAATTGGTGCATGAATATATATTGTAAGTATTAATGATAATTAATAATATGTGTATTTATCTACGTATCCCTACTAGATGGCCCTAGTTGACTAGTGCCATACCTGACATGGCCCTGAGACCAGTATTTTTGACTGTGTTAGTGTAGCATCTGATGCAAATGTGGTTTGCTTGTGTTATGTTTATAGGACTGTTGGTTTACCCAGGGGATACTCTGGAACAGGACATCAATAATTACCAGCTAAGGACCCAAGGCGAGTACATTCTCTGATTAGTTTTTAATTTATGATATCTCCTATGTTCACTGTATCTAGTGTAAATATCCATGTTCCCGACACGTTGGTTACACGGATTGGTATACACGGATCTCGTCATGAGATGTTATTCCTTATTCATGGTGTAACTTGTACAAGACTTGTTTCCTTGATATCTTGTGCATGTACAGACACTGATTCTCGGGGAGATTTGCTACCTTCCTAGGGAATCCCGTGCCATAGCGTACCATGATTGGATCTACTATACCAGTCGGGGGTTTGGGGAGTACTTTAGTGTAGATATGTGATCATACCCAACTTTATATGCACCATAGCTCACCCCACATCTCACGTCGGGTGCGGCCTGACCATTTACATGTCTCCTCACTGTTACATCGGTTAGCCCTACTAACCCATGTAATGAGTTTACATGCCTCCTCACTGTTACATCGGTTAGCCCTACTAACCCATGTAATGAGTTTACTAGTCCCAAGACGATCACATGTTAAAGCTAGTACTCACACACTTAGTTATAGAATTCTTGCTCATGGACATATTGTTTCTTTTCCTGCATTACTTACAGTATTTCCAGTACTTCTCTCATTGTACATTTCTCGTACTTATACATGCATCTGGTATGTTTCCACCTAGAACTGCTACATAGTTTATGTCATTTATATAGAACTGCTATTTAGAGATGTACTTTGCTCCTTCCTGACTGGAAAATATTTTTCCAGACTGTGACCTTAGTAGACTGGCTCTGACATACTTGGGGATTGGAAGTAATGATTGCAGGTATGATTATTGTGTCATTAGACTTGTGTTGTATTCTTTTATTTCTTCATTTTCCTATCGTGCTGTAGTTGTGATTGAGTATTTCTAGATTTATTTTATGTTATCCGCGTCTCCTTATGGAGTTGGATACTAGCGTGAGATTGTTTAGATAGTACTTGACCTAGACAGCGTTCTACCGCCGATGCTGCGGCGTAGGCTGGACGTACCCACGCTCTCGTGCCCCTAAACCGGGTGCGGGTCGTGACACAAAGTCCATAGTGATGTGCTCCCTTTTTTACTCAGGTATAGGGAGTGGATTTAAGTAAACTTGCAGACCTCTGATGCTCAGCCTTGACCTGCTGACACACTAGGCACTTTGCCACAAAGTGGGCTATCTCCCTCTTCATTCTATGCCACCAATAGTACTGCCTTAAGTCTTTGTACATCTTTGTGCCTCTGGGATGAATAGAGTATGCCGAACTGTGCGTCTCCGACATCAGCTCCTAACAAAGTTCTCCATTCGAAAAATAGAGAGGATCTCCACATCTCAGAGTCCCGTCCTCTTGTATGCACAATCTTGTCTGCATCCCGGCCTCTGTCCTTTGTCGAAGTCTCTGCAATCTGGCATTTGTTGGTAAGGCAGCCTTAATTCTCTCAACCAATATCGATTGCACCTGAAAACTTGACAACTGGCCGTCTGCTTCGGGCATAATAACCTCTATGCCCAACTGCTCCAGATCTCTAAACAGGTATTGCTGGGTAGTCAAAAAGAATGCCATGGGCCTTCTGCTCAATGAGTCAACTACTACGTTGTCTTTTTTCGGATGGTACTGTAGCTCAATCTCAAAGTCTGTCATCACCTCGAGCCAACGTCTTTGTCTCTGGTTCAAGTCCTTCTCTAAATTTTAAAAAAACTCGAGGTCAGGTACTTGTCGCGAATCTCATCTTGTTGCCACTCTACCTTTTTACCTCGAACCTGAGGTTTCTCCTAGATTACTCCATGTGAACCCTTCACCCAAACTATATGGGTACAATCTTGTTTATAACTGGCCATCCACTATAGGTAGTTCACGATATCCAACTCAAGACTATAACATTTGTCGATACTCTCATCCTTCAATCTAATTTCTCTATTTCAGATACTAACTCAACTAATCGAGTTATCAATGGTGAAACCACAAGCCTAATAGATACTGACAACCCGAATAAGTCAAGTAAATCTAATCTAATTTGAAAGCTACAATGTAGTACTCAAGTTATCTCATCATCCAAATATTGGGTCTAGCAATCTATGTCTAGCAATCTACCTATCTGTTTTAGCTTAGTCATATAATCATCATTATCTAAAGGGTGGGAAAATTTCTAGGTCTGGTACTGTAAGTCACAAGGAAACTAGGGATTAACCACTATGGTTTGCTACCTAAAGTGTTATTTCATACCCTATTTTTATTAGTATCCGATAATCTTCTTCTAGATGTTAGTCTAAAATTCTGTCTTGTCAAGTTTATAATATCGTTTCTTATATCACTACCATAAGACTACAACTAATTCCTTGTATCATTATCATGGGGCTATAACTAACCCTAGTATCTAGCTATGTCTTCTCCAAATTATTCTAGAGCCTTAGAATCAAACAACCTTTCAAGCTTCTAATACTGACAAATCACGGCTACCTTAAGTAAGGGTAGGGTCTTATTTTAAGTCTCTACTTCTATGTCTAATTCTTACGCCAACAGTCTATACTAACTCTAGCAACAAGAAAGAACTTATCAACCTTCTCTACCATGTTTAACCATCTACTCAAATATCCTATCAAATATGCCTTTTTCGTCTTGATGAGGATCTGCTCCTGGAGGAATTCACCGAGCGCGAGCGTCTATCTTTCCAAAATAAGGAAGATGAGAAACAATAATAACGATGTCGACGGTAAATGAACGAAAACAATAATGAAGTCCAAGGGCAAAAATCGAATATAAGAGGAGTTTTAAAATCAGTTATAGATTGAGATCTTATTCAACCTTAATCCTAAGTTGCAGGCTCGTTCGGTACAGTAACATAATCGAAATAATATGCTCTGACCTGCATGGGCCACCAATAAAACTATGTCACGCCCAAGTCCCAAAATACACAGGACCAGGCCTTGTGGCAATTGCCAGCTGGTACGACTCCGTAGAGCTTTCTAATTTAATGGACCCGACGAAGTGCACTTACGTTGTCCACGGTCAAGTGATCCAGTTAATAATCTAATTCTAATATGTAACAAAAAAACTAAATCTCAATCCCTGGTAAATAAATCTCAAGAAGGAACGATACGCATTATCAGTCTGCAGCCCAATAATACATCTATTCGAATAGACCAAAAGAATAATATAGGCCTATAAACACTAGGCTATAAAAGCGGAATCAAAATGGAAAGTAATACAATGACTGTAATAGCTGAAAATAAAGATACCTACAATGATGTTCACACTCCACTAGATCAAGCATCATGCAAACTGCACAAATAACCTGGAAGTGATCCAGGTCCTAAGAGGGATGTAACAAGATACAAAAGTATATGCCATAAAGTAAATACTATGAAAACTCGAGGGTAACCAGCTAAGTGAAATGCACTTGAAGACAACCTTGATACGTATGGGTAGGTAAAAGGTATAAAGCGTAGCGTCGAACCAGAGGCTACGTACCTGGCATTAGCTGTAAACTGGATGCCAGGAGTATGTGCTGACTACATCACCGATCATGATAGCGCGCAGCTAGTAATCTCTGCCGGATGTATCGACATGCATATACGCCCATAACCGGGTAACACTGAGCCCATAACCGGGTAACACATAGCCTATAACCGGGTAACACTGAGGCTCACGACCCCGTAGTTTACTCTGAAACTACGGTAGCCAAATGTCTGTCCTATACGCCTACTAATTATCTTTCCCGCCCAATGCTAATGTACAATTCGTGAATACGACGTGTACATCTCATATTATAATGCAAGTCACTAAAGAAATATACAACTAAGCTAAATATCATCACACGTGCTGCTCACACCGATGGCCAGACAGTCATGAAGCACGCATCCCTACATGAACTCACTCTGTGACATACAATGATACGTATAAAGGCCCGGGGAGTCATATCGATAACTCCACAACTTTAGGTGCGTCCACTAAACACTAGGTCAGACACAAGTCCTAACATCAACGCCTTCGTTGACTGCACCCGAGTCTTTCTCGGACGCACACAGTTATATAATATTAAAATAATAAAACATGCAACTAAATAATATCTGAATTTAAACAGTATAACAAGGCAAGGTATACTTGCTTGGGTCCTCAAGCTGCATGTACCAAAATCCTGCTCCCGAAGTCTCGCTCGAACGGTCCAACGTCCCTATATATAATATAATATAATATAATATAATATAATATAATATAATATAATATAATATAATATAATATAATATAATATAATATAATATAATCATCAGACATTACTCTAGTACGCACAGGAAACACAACTATGCTGCACTTAGAAACTGACGCAAGGGGGTCACAACTGGTCAACTAGTAAGGTCGAGTGTGCACGCAGCTAAAATGCACATGTGTCATGTCCTCAAATACCTTGCACAACAAGACAACGAGTTACCAAAACACGTTATAATTCTAAATAACGTATAACACAAAACACAAGTCCTAGCTAACAGGTTAGTGCTTACAATGTCAGTTTTAGCCTAAACACCTTGGTCAACTCAAATATACCATATTAAATAACCAATTTCTATGAGGTATTCACTAACCCAATTACTATTCTCAAACATGCACACACACACATACACACACACACACACTAGTTGTTAGGGTTTATCAACACAGTGTCATAAAACACACAACATGAAAGAAGGAAGCAAGTTCGAACCTTGGTGTGCATGTGACCGAGGAGGGGGTGACCCTCGCCCGTGGCCTGTGGAGGTCGATCTCCTGTGATGGTGTTCCGGTCAACTGTGGCAACCGTATACAAGGTTGAGGTGGTGGAGATGCTGATGTGGTGATGGTGGTGATGGTGAGGAGTGGTAGCTATGTGGCTGGGGCTGTGGTGGTCGGTGCTCAGGGAAGACGACCGGGAAGGTGGTGGTGACTGGCTGTGGTTGTACTGTACATGGCGACGGGGTGATGCAATGGTCGAGGATGAACGAAAGTCGTGGGGGTGGTCCGGTGGTGCTGGTGGTAATCTGTTGGCGGTGGCCGTGAGGAGGGTGATGGAGATGATGATGGTGGAGGTGCTAATGGAGGCGGTGGCTGTCGGGGATCATGACCAGAGATGAGAGGAGACGGTGGTGCGGGTGATGGAGGGAAGTAACTGTTTTGTGGAGATCTGACCGGAGTCGGGTGAAGCTGCGGTGGTTGATCCGGCGGTTGGAGGTCGGGGTTGATGACAATGGTGATGGTGATGATGAGATCGAGGATGGTGATGGAATGGAGATGGTTGAGGCGGTCGACTGCGCGGGACGATGATGGTGGTGGTGCTGTTGAAGGCAATGTGGTCCTGCAGAGGAGTCGAGGATGATGGGACTGTGATGGCTGTGGGGTATCAAGAAAGTCGGGGACGATGGTGATGGTGATGGGGAGATGACTGGTGTGGTGCTGTCGAGGTCGGTTGTCGGGAAGGTGGTGCTCCAGCGGGGTAACCGGAGGGAAAAATGGTTATGGTGATTTAGGGTTTCGGTTTGTGTAGTATGTAGATGTTGATAAAAAATGGAGGAGGAAGAGTTTTTATGTATGGAAGAGAAGAGAGCGATGATCACCTAGGGATTAGGGCCGGCCATGTGCTCCTTGGGATGGGGATGGTTTCTACATGAAGAAAAATGGTTGGCTAGGATAGTATGTGTTTTGAATGGAGGGCTTAGGATGGCTGGGGGAAAGGTTGCATGTAGTACAACCAAATGAAGGAAAAAATTAGGGTGGACCAATCAACAATGAAGGGGGGTTTCTTCATGACTTGGCTCTAATGGGAGGTGGACACCTCATTGCCTTTTTGCATAAAAGTCCCAAACAATTGGAAAATTGTACAAACAATGAAATTTTGGGATTGGATAAGGAAAAATACCATGTTTGGTATGATGTAGTGGGTTAGAAGGTTGTGTGGTATTTAGTATGAACCTTGAGGGTGTGAGTGGGGGTTTGGGTTGGTGTTGGGTCTAGTTTTGGGTTAGGTTGGGTCCTTACACCAATTTAATTAAAATTAGTGTAAGTGATGTTCTTTAATTAATTGGAAATACATAGGATTAAAATTGGGTGGGACACTAGTATCATGGACGTAGAGGACTCAGAATATAATATTTTCATAAATTGGGTTACACAAAATGGGTTGAGGTTGTGTCTCCAATTTTGATTGGAACGGACAAGGATGCAAAGTAAAATTTATTTGGATTTAGGAATAGACTTTTATAATGAATATTGTACGATTAAAATGAAGCACAAAAGAGGGTATTTATGAGTTACACAAGGGTCAGAATGGAAGGCTGACACGTCTAGGAAAAGTGTGTGAAATTTGTTTGAAAGCAAATGCTAGTGTAGCGCTCCAAATATCGAAGCAATGGTAAAGTGCACAAAGTTATACGAATATTGTGTACATTAATCTAAAAAATTATGTTCTAATTCTAAATGGCTTCAAACTAACCCTAGTCTCTGTATCTAAGCCAGGTAGACCTAAATTTGGTCAAGGGGGTTTACAATCTTGGTACATATGGGTAGGTAAAAGGTATAAAGCTTAGAATCAAGCCAAAGGCTAAGTACCTGTCATTAGCTGTAAACTGGATGCCAAGAGTATATGCTGACTACATTACCAATCATGATAACGCGCAACTAGTAACCTCTGTCAGATGTATCGACAAGCATATACGCCTATAACCGGGTAACACTGAGCATATAACCGGGTAACACATGGCCCATAACCGGGTAACACTGAGGCTCACGACCCCGTAGTTTACTCTGAAACTACGGTAGCCAAATGTCTGTCCCATACGCCTACTAATTGTCTTCCCTGCCCAATGCCAATATACAAGTCACGAATACGATGTGTACATCTCGTACTATAATGCAAGTCACTAAAGAAATATATAACTAAGCTAAATATCGTCACACGTGCTGCTCACACCGATGGCCAGTCAGTCATGAAGCACGCATCCCTATATAAACTCACTCTGTGACGTGCAATGATACGTGTAAAGGCCTGGGGAGTCATATCGGTAACTCCACAACTTTAGGTGTGTCCACTAGACGCTAGGTCGGACACAAGTCCTAACATCAACGCCTTCGTTGACTGCACCCGAGTCTTTCTCGGACGTGCACAGTTATATAATATTAAAATAATAAAATATGTAACTAAATAATATCTGAATTTAAACAGTACAACAAGGTAAGGTATACTTGCCTGGGTCCTCAATCTGCGCGTAACAAAATTTTGCTCCCGAAGTCTCGCCCGAACGGTCCAGCATCCCTATATAATATAATATAATATAATATAATATAATATAATATAATATAATATAATATAATATAATATAATATAATATAATATAATATAATATAATATAATATAATCATCAGTTATTACTCTAGTATGCACTGCACTTAGAAACTGACGCAAGGGGGTCACAACTGGTCAACTAGCAGGGTCGAGTGTGCACGCAGCTAAAATACACAAGTGTCATGTCCTCAAATACTGTGCACAGCAAGACAATGAGTTACCAAAATACGTTACAATTCTAAATAACGTATAACAGAAAACACATGTCCTAGCTAACAGGTTAGTTTGTACAATGACAGTTTTAGCCTAAATATCTTGGTCAACACAAATATACCATATTAAATAACCAATTTCTATGAGGTATTCACTAACCCAATTACTATTCTCAAATATGCGCACACACACACACACTAGTTATTAGGGTTTACCAACATAGTGTCATGAAACACACAATATGAAAGAAGGAGGCAAGTTTGAACCTTGGTGTGCACGTGACCGAGGAGGGGGTGACGCTCGCCCGCGGCCAGTTGAGGTCCATCTCCGACAATGGTGCTCCGGTCAACTGTGGCAACCGTGCACGGGTCGAGGTGGTGGAGATGCTGATGTGGTGATGGTGGTAATGGTGAGGAGTAGTGGCTATGTGGCTGGGACTGTGGTGGTCGATGCTCAGGGAAGACGGACGGCTGTGGTTGTAGTGTAGATGGCGGCGGGGTGATGCAAAGGTCGAGGATGAAGAAAAATTATGGGGGTGGTCCGGTGGTGCTGGTGGTGATCTGTTGGCGGTGGTCATGAGGAGGATGATGGAGATGATGATGGTGGAGGTGCTAATGGAGGTGGTGGCTGTTGGGGATCGTGACCGGAGATGGGAGGAGACGGTGGTGCGGGTGATAGAGGGAAGTGACTGCTTGGTGGAGATCTGATCGGAGTTGGGTGAAGCTGTAGTGGTCGATCCGGCGGTTGGAGGTCAGGGTTGATGACAATGGTGATGGTGATGATGAGATCGAGGATGATGATGGAATGGATATGGTTGAGGCGGTCAACTGCTCGGGACGATGATGGTGGTCGTGCTGTTGAAGGCGGTGTGGTCCGGCGGAGGAGTCGGGGATGATGGGACTGTGGTGGAGGTGGGGTATCGAGAAAGTCGGGGATGATGGTGATGGTGATGGTGATAGGGATATGACTGGTGTGGTGCTGTCTAGGTCGGCTATCAGTCAAGAAAATGCATCTCCGGCGGGGTGACCGAAGGGAAGAAGAAAATGGTGATGGTGATTTATGGTTTTGGTTTCTATAGTATGTAGATATTGATAAAAAATGTACGAGGAAGAGTTTTTATATAGGGAAGAGAAGAGAGTGATGATCACCTAGGGATTAGGGTCGGCCATGTGCTCCTTGGGATGGGGATGGTTTCTACATAAAGAAAAATGGATGGCTAGGATAGTATGTGTTTTGAATGGAGGGCTTAGGATGGCTAGGGGGAATGGTTGCATGTAGTATAACCAAATTGAGGGAAAAATTAGGGTGGACCGGTCAACAATGAAGGGGGGTTTCTTCATGACTTGGCTCCAATGGGAGGTGGACATCTCATTGCCTTTTTGCATAAAAGTTCCTAACAATTGGGAAATTGTACAAATAATAAAATTTTGGGATTTGATGAGAAAAAATACTATGTTTAGTGCGATGTAGTGGGTTAGAAGGTTGTGTGGTGTTTAGTATGAACCTTGAGGGTATGAGTGGAGGTTTGGGTTGGTATTGGGTCTAGTTTTGGGTTAGGTTGGGTCCTTACACCAATTTAATTAAAATTAGTGTAAGTGATGTTCTTTAATTTATTGGAAATACATAGGATTAAAATTGGGTAGGACACAAGTATCATGGATATAGAAGACTCAGAATAGAATATTTTTATAAATTGGGTTGCACAAAATGGGTCGAGGTTGTGTCTCCAATTTTGATCGGAACGGACAAGGATGCAAAGTTAGATTTATTTGGATTTAGGAATAGACGTTTGTAACGAATATTGTGCGACTAAAATAAAGCACAAGAGAGGGTATTTATGAGTTACACAAGATTCAGAATGGAAGGCTGGCACATCTAGGGAAAATGTGTGAAATTTGTTTGAAAGCAAATGCTAGTGTAGCGCTCCAAATATCGAAGCAACGGTAATGTGCACAAAATGATACGAATATTGTGTACATTAATCTAAAATACTATGTTCTAATTCTAAATGGCTTCAAACTAATCCTAGTCTCTCGATTTAAGCCAGGTAGACCTAAATTTGGTCGATAGGGTTTACAATATCTTGTAGTAGTTGTTTCTAGCTAGATATTGGATTATATTATTATTTTGAGATCTTGAGTTGTGTTTAGATGTTGAGTTAGACCTGTGATGTATTGAGACTTATATTTCTTTTCTTTCTATTCCATATCGCGCTTAAAATCTTTCTTTAGTTTTATATGTTTTTGAGTATCATTTAGAGTTGAGATGGCATGACAGGTATTTTATATATTGTGTGAGATCTTAGATAGTATAGAAGACCGAGATAATGTTCTACCGCCGATGCTGCAGCGTATGCTGGACGTACCCACGTACTCGTGCCCCTATACCGGGTGTGGGTTGCGACAAATCCTATGGTCAGATAAATTATATCTCAAACCAATCAACACAAAAAGCAATAAAGAATAAATTATATATGCGATGGGTAAGGCATCACAAACACATATGCATACATAATCATAAGAGTTGACATAATATAAATATACATTAACTGAATGTAAAATAGGTACATAAATGTAAACTAGTCACGGTCCAGAATATACACATACACCATCTAAAGACGGAAGGAAACAAAACCTTGAAACAAGGACTAACACATGTCCTTGGCTAATACACCACAAAATGAAGTATGAGAATAAGATAACCCACTCGCTAATCTGAGCCGCAACCTTCGAGTGTAATCCATCCGATGATAGAGAAGGCAGATCCTCTCGGTCAACTTTGAGATCTGGCTATGCTAAACCAGTGGGGTTAGACCCCCAATAGCAAGTACCACAAAGGAAGATAAATAGGAATAACAAAACCTACAATAACGAAAAAGACAAAAAATAAATAAATGCGGATCGAGATTGGTGCACTACCAATGCACTTATCTTGATAAAAGGAAAGACAATAAGATAAATGACATGTAATATAAAGTAAACAACTAGTGGTATAAAGTAAACAAGGAGCAAGTGAAATAAACGTGTACGTGTGAACATATAATGTGCCGAAACAAAACCAAGAACGTATGCGGGATCAGGAACAAAGACTAGGAACATGTAAAGTCATCTAAGGCAAGGAAACATGTACAATACAGGGGACAATATAGCATGTGAATTCCAAGATCTAGGGCATGGAATAAGCAAAGAATATATGAGTGTAATAACTGAAAGTAATAACTATGGAAATAATAATAGGACCCATGAATAGACAATAGGACTGGTTTTCTACCATTACACCAAATAAGGACAAATGTAGGAACCAAATCTATCACCGTTCACGTTTCAGAATCTACAACTACAACAATATAATGATAAGAATAGTAACTGTAGAAAAGGAAAAGCCGGCAAGAGACAATAGAGCATAGGAACTTCTTAAAATCGGAGCCATAACCCATAAACCAAATAAGGACCGGGGTCATAGATATTTTACTGAGCCAAACTTAGCCTCTGACCACCCACCGACACATATAACTATGCGAAGAATAAAAAGACAATACTTGAGCATAAAGTAAATAGCGCACAAATAAAGAAACACGGCCAAGCAATTCCTACAGCTTGCTATCATTAGCTAACAATGGTTATCACAATCCTAGTTACTAGCACATGCAATTTAAAAATTCCATATGGCCACATGCCCTACAGACTATCCGGATCATCCAGACGCAAGGAGTATATAATATAATTATTACATATAGATATTTTTATTGGTATTATAACACTCTACGGTGTGCTGAAAGTTTGCCCCTCACGACGGAGAGCTCCAAATCCAAAGGTGTCGCTGAGATGTCGGGATTGCATGTAGCCAAAAAATTTCCCTATATACCTATAATTAATCAAACTAGTTATTTTAATCCTTATCATTTTTGTTTAGAATTCTGGGTGTGGCATTCTGCATAATACATCCTAGACATGATACAAGACTGGACAATGGTTTAACAATTAAAGTATATGCACCTGACGAGCCACAACAAAGAAATATATGTCAGGAAACGTGAGTGCACTACTACGAGCCACTATAAAGACAGTAAAGAGATCTGGTGTCAGGAGGGTGCTACGATGAGCCATTATAAAGCATGTACAAGAATAAGGAGACATGAATGCACTATGACGAGTCACTATCAAGGGGTAAGACAATATAAGGACAATATAAATGTAAGGGCAATTGTCAATGAATAGTGCTTCATCCGACAATATTCAAATACATAGACATGGTGTCAGTAAAGGGCACATGATTGTGTCAAGTGCATAGGGTGTGAAAACTCACTATAACTATACAAGTCATAAGATCATACTAAGGAATCATTACAGTTAAAGAAAATATCAACATCAACATCAGGCTAAACCAGTTTTATAAGTTTTGGAAAATTTGATACATGATAGCAAATTGAGGACAACTCTCTCATATGAACTCAAAATGAGGTAATTCAAAAATATTTAGAAAGAAAAGACAAAGATCTACAACTTTCATGTTTTGAGTTTTGAGAGATTCTAGATACAAAAATAGCTAAACAAGCAAAAAGGGGTCATCCAGGTCAACATGTGCACATCAACAATTCTGTGCACAACGCATAGCACGCAGTCAGAATTCCATGCGCGGCGTACTGCTGTGCAGAAAGAAAGTGATGCGCATGATACATCGATGTGCACAGCACATGGCACATCGATGCGCGCGGCAAGGAAGTGATACGTATGGCATATGCAGCGACAAGAAATCCATGCGTGGCGCACTACGTGCGGCACAAATTCCATGTGTGGCACTTTGCTCACGGCAAGAGAGTGATACGCGTGCCGCATGAGATAACAAAAAAATCCATGTGCAGCGTATTACGATTGGCTAGATTTCTATGCACGTCTCAATGCACACTACACTATTCATCGTTCCTTCCAGACAGGTCCGAGAACAAAGCTTTAAAATTTATTTTGGCTATAAATTTTTAATTTAATTCCAAATTAAGTGATTCAAAAGTTAAAAGCATATGAAATTTAATGCTCTAACTCATGGAACTACTAGTTTTCGAAAGTAACTAGTTTTAGTAGATCAAAACCAAGGAAAACTCAAAAAATCCATAGAAATCCTAACATACATATGTAGATCTACTCCAATCAAGACCTCAAAACCGAAAATGCCAAGAAGTAAACATGTAGATAAACTCATTGCACATAATATAGATGAATAAAATTGCAAGAAAAACCATAAAACTAAATTTGCAATTTCTTCACAGTTGGCAACTCTGATTTATCTATGTTTTGAAGTATTATCTGCCTAATCCACTTTCCACTATGAACCTTCCAAAGAAGATGTACTTACCTCGGTTAATGCATAAAGCCTCTACCTTAGGTGATCTATAAACATCTTCCTAGTTTAACTAGTGCTAGGGCTAGGGCTAGGGTTGGTGCTCGGGTGAGAGGAGAGCAAGGAAAAAGAAAGAAGGAAGGTAAGTAATAAAAAGAGAAATGAGAGAGAGGAAAGAGAAAAGCTCATATATATATATACTAGGGGGAGTGGATGAGCATGCTGCAGGGACAGACGCGCTGACTGCAAAATGGATGCACATATATGAGTATGGAGGGGTTGAGTATCCTTGGGTGGATGATGGTGTATTTGTATCAGTGTATCGTGTGTGTAAGTGTGTATTCAAGTGAGTGGGGGCCGGGTGCATATAGACAATGCATTGTGTGTGTGTGTTCATGTGTGTGTCTCAAGTGTATGAGAGTGTCCAAGTGAGAGGTGTGTTTGTATATATGTTTTGAGTGAGGGATGAGTGAGCCAGTGAGGGTTAATAATCTATATAGATATATACATATATTAGGGTATATAAATATACAACTATAGAAGTAGGTATAAATATGTGTTGAGTGTCAAGAGTGAGTGGCCTAGAGTGTATGCTGGTACGAAGATACCATGTGTCAAGTATAGATAGTTTCATGGGTATCTGAAGTTGTATCCTAGTGTCAATATACAAGAGAGTATCAATGTGATATTATGTACCATGGTATGTGATATCCACATGATACACAAATACCTAGAGTATTTTCAACTCCTATGTGTATATTGGACACTATGAGGTTAAGTGTTCCTTGTGGGTTCACAAGGAACACATGAGGACATAGATATCATTATCTCCTATGTCAAGTGTCCATGCCAGCCCTTCTTTGAAAAATAAATTTACATCTGTAAGAATTCTTGAGGCTTTTAGAGTTATACCAATTTTTGAAAAATAATAGAAAAGACAAAGAACGCGTCAAAGTGTCCATGTCAGATTTTTTGAAAATCTGGTAGAACTCTAAAAGCCTCAAAAAAGTTTACAGATATAAATTTACTTTTCAGAGAAGGGCTAACAATTAACACGTGATGACACATATTTAATAGGGTTTGAAATCAGAGTTGTCCACATATCTACTAGTTTTCTGATAGTCACGAATTATAAAACGGATACTCATGAATCATGATATGGATACTCACACATCACAATTCGAATACTTACGCATCAATAGGAGTTATTACTTTGATGAACATATGTATCCATCTTTGCATCCATTTAGATAATATTCTTAAACGATGTATATTCATCTTTACAGAAGTATTTATAAATGGATCTGAATTACTACTCGCGTTATCATTCGTGGATATACAACTGTCATCCGGATGACATGTACGGTGTGAGGGATGATTTCATACTAGGGGTAAAATTGTTCCTGCAGTTCGTCAAGGCGTTTCCTCAGTATATGGACGACACCAAAATTAAGTGTCCGTGTGTGAGATGTCATAACTTAAAATATCACTCAGAAGTGGATGTGATATAACATTTATACTCGAGAGATTTTATGCCGAATTACTATCAATGGACCATACACAGAAAACTTGTATCTTTAGCATCGGAGCCGGAGACTTATATGGAGCCGTATATGTTAGTCCACGACCACGCTGATTACGACGACTGGTGCATGAACATGATTTTCGATATTGACAAACCTAGTTTTTTTCGTACAATCATGATACAGCCGAGGAGGCACCGAATGTCAATGCTGCAAAGTTTATGGAGTTACTGGAGAATGCAATTACTCCATTATATCCTGGTTGTGAGGATCATTCACCATTGGAGGTGGTCACAAGACTGTTGAGCATCAAGTTTAATTTTAACATGTCTCAAGAATGCTACAATCGACTGATGGAGTTGATTATAGAGATCTTGCCGGCAGGTGCTAAGTTACTTAAGGACTTCTATCGGTCTAAGAGGATGGTAAGATCGCTCTGAATGGGATAAGAGAAAATCGATGCATGTCGCAATGGGTTCATGTTATACTACAAAGATGACAAGGATGAAGATGCATGCAGATTTTGTAGTACTGATCGCTATAAGGCAACTGGTACAGGAAGGTCTGTCAATGCAAGGAAGTCGATCGATTTGATGCACTACTTGCCTTTAACGCCGCAGTTGCAGAGGTTATTTATGGTGAAGGAGACTGCCAAAAAAATGAGTTGGCACAAACGAGAACATATTGAAGGAGTGTTGGATCACCCATCCGATGGAGAAGCATGGAAGCATGCACTTCGATAGAGAGTATCCTAATTTTGCTTCGGATATACGTAATGTAAGATTGGGTTCTCCTTTGACGGTTTTACCCCATTCGAACTTTTGGGATCCCAATATTCGGTTTGGCCTGTGATCGTCACACCGTACAACCTACCACCTTGGATGTGCATTAAGACTCCGGTTATGTTCTTAACCGTTATTATCCCGGGTTTGAACAATCTGAAAAGGAACATCGATATGTAATTGCAACCGTTGATAGATGAGTTGAATCAGTCATGCCCGAGAACCAGAATACTGAAGAGTGGAGTCCTGACAAAGCCATCTACGTACATCTGGGTACAAAGGTACCCCGAGATACGGTCACGGCTGTTGAGAAGATAAGTGGGAGGACTCTAGCATGCACTGACAACTCCTATTGTCAGATAAATCATATCTCAAACCAATCAACACAAGAAGCAATAAAGAGTAAATCATATATGCGATGGGTAAGGTGCCCAAAACACATATGCATATATAATCATGAGAGTTGACATAATATAAATATACATCAACTGAATATAAAAAAGGTACGTACATGTACAACTAGCCGTGGTCCAGAATATACAAATACGCCATCTAAAGACAGAAGGAAACAATACCCAGAAACAAGGACTAACATATGTCATTGGCTAATACACCACAAAATAAAAGCATAAAATAAAGTGGAAGAATAAGATAACCCACTCGTTAATCTGAGCCACAATCATCCGAGTGTGATCCATCCGGTGATAGCGAAGGTAGATCCTCTAGGTCTGCTATGAGATTTGGCCATGCAAAACCAGTAGGTTCAGACCCCCAATAGCAAGTACCACAAAAGAAACCAAAAAGGAAGAACAAAACCTACAACAACGGATAGAGACAAAAATAAAGAAATACTGATCGAGATTCGTGCACTACCAATACACTTTTCTCGATAAAAGGAAAGACAATAAGCTAAATGACATGTAATATAAAGTAAACAACTAGTGGTATAAAGTAAACTATGAGCAAGTAAAATAAGCGTGTACATGTGAACATATAATGTGCCGGAACAAACCAAGAACGTATGCGAGATCAGGAACAAAGACTAGGAACATGTAAAGTCATCTAAGGCAAGGGAACATGTACAGTACGGGGTACAATATAGCATATGAATTGTAAGATTTAGGACATGACATATGCAAAGAATATGTGAGGGTAATATCTGAAAGTAATAACTATGGAAACAATAATAGGACCCGCGAATAGACAATAGGACTGGTTTTCTACCATGACACCAAACAAGGACAAAGGTAGGAACCAAATCTATCACCGTTCATGTGTCCGAATCTACAACTACAACAACATAATGATAAGAATAGTAACTGTAGAAAAGGAAAAGCCGATAAGAGACAAGAGAGTATAGGAACTTCTTAAAATCGGAGCCATAACCTGTATACCAAACAAGGATCGGGGTCATAGATATTTTTTTGAGCCGAACTTAGACTCCGACCACCCACCGACACATATAACTATGCGAGGAATGAAAAGATAATATGCTAGCATAAAGTAAATAGCGCGCAAATAAAGAAACACGACTAAGCATTTCTTACGGCTTGCTATCATTAGCTAACTAGGGTTATCAAAATTCTAGTTACTAGCACATGCAATTTGGAAATTCCATAAGGCCACATGCCTTACAGACTATCCGGATCATCCAGACTCAAGGAGTACATAATATAATTATCACATATAGATATTCTTACTCGTAGTGCAACACTCGACGATATACTAAAAGTGTGCCCCTTACGACGGAGAGCTCCAAATCCAAAGGTGTTGCTGGGATATCGGGATTGCATATAGCCAGGAAGTTTCCCTATATGCCTCTAATTAATCAAACTAGTTATTTTAATCCTTAATATTTTTGTTTATGATTTTGGGTGTGGCATTCCGTAGAATCTACCCTAGACATGATGCAAGACTGGATAATGGTTTAATAATTAAAGCTTAAGCACCAGACTAGCCACAACAAAGATATATATGTCAGGACACGGGAGTGCTTTACTACGAGCCACTATAATGACAGTAAAGAGCTCTGGTGTCAGGAGTGCGCTATGACGAGCAACTATAAAGCATGTACAAGAATAAGGAGATATGAGTGCACTATGATGAGTCACTATCAAGGGGTAAGATAATATAAGGACAGTGTAAATGTAAGGGCAATTATCAATGAATAGTGCTTCATCCGACAATGTACAAATGCAAAGAAATGGTGTCAGTAAAGGATATATGATTATATCAAGTGCTAAGGGTATGCAAACTCATTATAACTATACAAGTCATAAGATCATACTAAGGAATTATTACAGTTAAAGAAATTATCAACATCGGGCTAAAACAGTTATATAAATTTTGGAAAATTTGATACATGGTAGAAAATTGAGGATAACTCTCTCATATGAACTCTAAATAAGGTGTTTCAAACAACTTGGAAAGAAAAGAATAAGATCTACAACATTCATGTTTTGAGTTTTGAGAGATTCTAGCTACAAAAATAGCTAAAAAGGCAAAAAATGGATCATCCGGGTAAACATGCACGCGACATACTGTGCGCGGCAAGAATTTTGTACAAGGCGCACAACGCGCGTTCATAATTTCATGCACGGTGCACTGTTGTGCGACAAAAAAGTTATGCGCGCGGCGCATTCGACGATAAGAGAGTGATGCGCACGGTGCATCGATAATCGCGGTACATGTGGTGACAAGAAATCCATGTGCGGCGCACTGTGCACGATCGAATTTCTATGCACGACGTAATGCGCGCGTCGCTGTTCATCGTCCCTGCGAGAGATGTCCGAGAACAAAGCTCCAAAATTTGTTTTAGCCATAATTTTTTTTAATTTAACTCCAAATTAAGTTATTCAAAAGTCAAAATCATACAAAATTTAATGCTCTAACTCATGGAACTAGTAATTTTCAAAATTAACTAGTTTTATTATATATAAAAAAAGGAAAATGTAAGGAACCCAAAGAAATCCTAACATAGAAATGTAGATCTACTCCAATCAAGACCTCAAAATCAAAAATGTCAAGAAGTAAACATATAGAGAAACTAGTTGCACATAATATATATGAATAAAATTGCAAAAAAAACCATAAAATTAAATTGGTAAGTTCTTCACGGTTGGGAACTCTAATTTATTTATGTTTTGAAGCTTGATCTGCCTGATCCACTTTCCACTGTGAACCTGCCAAAGAAGATGTACTTGTCTCGGTTAATGCATCAAGCCTCTACCTACGGTGATCTACAAACATCTTCCTAGTTTAACTAGGGCTAGGGCTCGGGTTGGTGCTTGGGTGAGGGGAGGAGCAAGGAAGAAGAAAGAAGGAAGTAAAGTAATAAAATAAGAAATGAGAGAGAGGAGAGAGAAAAGTTCATATATATATATATACTAGGGAGGAGTGGATGCGCATGCTTCATTAACCCTGGATGCGGATCTTGGTGTGTGGTTTTTTCAATCATTTATGGTGGTGAACCTCTCATCCGTCTTCAGTGCTCTTTACCTAAGGATGGTTGGCTAGCTCAGGAGAAAAAATGGCTTACTTTTTCTCAAGCATACATTTCCCTGAAGATAATAATCATACATATTTTGCTTGCATAATTATCACTTACAAGATATGCTGACTGCAAGATGGATGCGTATGGGAAGAGATGCGCAAGGGAGTAGATGTGCCGAGGAAAGGGTGCACACGGGATCTAGTCATGACTTCTCCTATCAAGTCTCAACCATGCAAAAAATTGGTTCAGTGATCCAAGAGTGAATCCGGTCAGGTATCTATCCTACATACATGTCCTAGTATGGGTCCATGGCAATTGCCAATGTGGTTACTACTAGTCTCGGGTAATCTCTCCTGATAAACAGAAATTCAAACACATAAAATATAATATAATATGATACGCAAAATATCAAATTCAGTCTGTCTAAATACCAAAAATCAAGAAATACCAAATTCAATATTGAAGGTTACATGCGCCAATACGTACGATGTTTCAAAAAAGTAAAAAATTTAGATGAGTGTCGTACTTATGTAGACTATCAATAACTTTTTGACTTATGGCATATTATAAGGATGGAGCACTCATGGTCGTCTCTCATGTCCGTATTGTATGGACCACACTAAGGATTTCCGATTGAAACACGAAGGAAAATTGTGCTTCTTCGGTTATCATCGACAATTTCTGCTGTCAGATCATTCGTTCTGGAGGAACAGGAATACATTTCGTACCGATGTTATAGAGAAGGCAAATCCACCTCCAAGGTGGTCGAATACACTATATAGGAAGATATTAAATAATTATCAAGTTTTATCAAAGAGCCTAATAAGGGGTACAAGCGCGATGGATTTGATCACACTCATAACTGGACGAAGAGGAGCATATTATGGAACCTGCCATATTGGAGCATCAATCTGATCAGACATAACCTTGATGAAATGCATATCGAGAAGAATGTGTTTGACAACATAATTAATACTATGATAGACGTAAAGGGGAAGACAAAAGATAATCCCAAGGCCAGGTTGGACTTGGAAGAAATATACAAACGTCCTGTGTTGTATTTGATAGATGAAGGGGATGGGAAATATAAGCAGCCTAAGACAATTTTTTCACTGGACAAGGAGGATAAAGGGAGACTTTGCAGGTATTTTCAGGGGCTAAAATTTCTAGATGGGTACGTGTCAAATTTGAGAAGATAAGTCAACCCAAAGGAGAACAAACTAACAGTTATTAAAAGTCACGATTGTCACATATTCATGGAGAGGTTAATTCTGATTGTATTTCGAAAATTCTTACCGCATGTAGTTTGGTATTCATTGATAGAGCTTAACATATTCTTCAGAGATCTTTGTTCTACCAAGTTGATCGTCGATCGTTTAGAAAAGCAAGAGAAGAACATTGCGGTAATACTGTGCAAGCTTGAAAGAGTGTTCCCTCCTGGATTTTTTAACTCTATGGAGCATTTGACAATTCATCTTTCCTATGAGGCACATGTTAGTGGGTATGTCGGTTATCGGTGGATGTACCTATTAAAGCATCAACTGAACCACCTGAAGAGAAAGATAAAAAATAAGGCAAGAGTCGAGGGTTCTATTTCTGAAGCCTATAATCTTGAGGAGGTTAAAAATTTTTGCTCGATATATTTCAAGCCGCATGTTGCTACTAATAGAACAAGAGCTTCGAGAAACGATAACAGATATCAGGAATCTAATGATGCAATACTGAAAGTATTCAATGCTCTGGGTAAGTATTCGGGCAAAATGATGAAGAGATATCTGAATGACGATGAGCTAAGGGTTGCTCAGTTGTATATATTACTCAACTGCGATGAGGATAAAGTAGAGAAGCTAGAGGGGTAAGTAATTAATACATCAACGTTTAAGTCATCTTAATATAACAGTATACGCTAATATTGTTACACTAATCGGGCAATATTTTGTTGTTTTTTAGCATATTTAATGATGAGGTGTGGTTGATGAGACCATACATAACAGATGAAGAAGTAGAACATGAAATGCGACTTCAATTTCCTTCTTGGTTGAGTGCATATATAAGGATATTTTTGTGTATGGACTTGCACAATAACTAATAGAATGTTGAACTTATTATCATTTCCTTAGTATTTAGGTCGATCGTCCCCACACAATACTCGAGAATGAGTCTATTAGAACTCTAGCAAATTGACCAATTTATGTCATCAAAACCTGGCCAAGCTACTGTGTGAATGGGTTTAAGTTCAAGTCAATAAAATCCCCGATAAGAGACAGCTTCTTGGATCTCGATTCTACCAAAAATAGTTTTTTTGTATCAGATATTCGACCTACAAAGATGTCGATCCAGGCATTGATTTCTATGACGTCTTACTAGAGATTGAGGAGTTAACATATAATTATAGAATAGAGCCTGCTAATATCATGTTATTCAGGTGTGATTGGTTCGATCTGATCCAAGATCAAGGTTAAAAAATAGACAAGCATGGTCTTGTGGATAGAAACTACCGACGTCGATATCAAGGCTATGAACCATTTATCCTATCAAGTCAGGCTCATCTCATGTACTTCACAACTTATCCTAAATTAGAAATAATAAGGTCGGACTGGTGGACAATATGCTAGACGAAAGCTAGAAATACCTTTGACGTTAACGAAATAGCTTATCTAGAGGATGAGCTGCCTATTATAACAAATATTATAGATGTGGACTCAACGGAAGTTCTTTATTACAAGTCTAATCATGTAGAAGAGGTAAAATTATCCGAAGAGGAAGATGAAGTAGCTGAAAGTGAAGATGAGAAGGAAGAGGAAGAGCAGGACAAGGAAAACGAAGAAGATGAATTTTAGAAGAGGATAGAAAATAAAATAAAATCCATTTAGAACTTTAGTCATGTATTATATTTTTAATATGGAATGTAACATCTATTTTTACTGTATGGATAGATATATTTATATCTGTTACCAATTATATTCTTTGTTTCCATATATTTGTTATTAATAAAATAAACTTTTTAGCGATATTTTTATGTCATTTAGCGATATTTCCAAACGTTGCTAATTTGACTTATTCTAATAGTGTACTAGATGGCATCCATGAACCGAGAACATGCACGTCGCTTGAGAGAGGCACCTCCTACTGTTAAGGAGGAAGTGGTACCTCCTACTGTTAAGGAGGAAGTGCCTGTTAAGGAGGAAGTGACACCTCCTACTGTTAAATTGGAAGCGGTTGTTAAAGTGGAAGTGGCATCTCCTACTGTTAAGGAGGAAGTGGTACCTCATACTGTTGGCATGCACCAGTTCAGAGGGGGAGTCCAGTCACCTAGCACCTATAACGGAGATTGATCACCTAGACGCTAATTATGCAAAGTATCGGAGGAACTGGGTTCTTCCCCAACGTATTGGATATCTTTGAGATATTGAGAAATTGGATAAGACTTATGGTGTGACTGTAATATTTTTATATTGTGCTTATTGTGTAACTATGATACTTTTATATTGTGCTTATTGTGTAACTATGATACTTTTATATTGTGCTTATTGTGTGATTGTGATACTTTTATATTGTGCATATTTTATGACTGTGATATTTTATATAGTTTTGTGATATTTTGTACCCAGAAAATTCAACGGAGGGTTGCTCCAGGTCTGTCTATTTTTATAAACGGTTATAAGTCTGTGTATTTGTTTTATCATTATATGTTATTATCAGATATGGCAAGACAACGCGGATCATTCGAAGGTAGATCATCTAGATGGAGTGCTCCTCCGGTACCGGCTACTGGTTTCAGATTCTCGTCGCAGTGTACTCCAGTGTACCGACCCGTCATATTTCTGACTCCGTCGACGGTACGTGGCTGTATTCCTGGGACGAACAGTTCCAGGACAGAGACTACTCCCCCGTCCAGCGTTCCAACAACTGATGGCACCATAGGGACAGAGGAGCAGATGGAGGAGGTCGAACCGACTCTGTATGCACATGATTAGATCGATCCTCCATGCGCGTCTCTGGATGAGACGAGGATGGAGATTTGGACCGACGGGTTTATGAAGTAAGTTAATTAGTTAATATTTTCTAAATAATTATATCTATATATTCATGAATTTAATTATCGTTTTATAGATATCGTCCATCGATGGTACAGAGAGCACTGGGGGTATTTATGAGGCAGAACTATGGTTGGCCTTGGATCAACTGCTCAAATACTCCTGAAGATAGAAAGGCATTCTGGTTTGCCCACTTCATGGTAAAAATATATTTACTTTAATATCAATAATCATTTATGCATATTATATAACTCTTTATTTTAATTCTTATAGAAAATCTATTTCTATTCACCACACCGAGCTGAGAAGATCGAGGAGCAGTTTTCTGCCGTCACCGCCAAGCTGATCCGTGATGCGATCAACGACCAGAAGGACCATGATCGCTCTAGAAAACCGATCCACAGTTGGATCACGCCTGAGCAATGAATTGCGATGAAGGCGAGATTCGACGAACCATAGTACATGGAAAGGTCGGAGAAGGCGATGGCGGCTAGGTCGAAGACAGAAAAGTGGTATGGTGGAAATATTTTTGTCATCTGGTATGTATTCTATTGAATGTATATTATTTTAATAAAAGTAGGATAAGATGTTTAATTTTAATAACAAATAATATTATTTTTAATAGGTACAGAGGGGTGAGGACGCTAACATGGTGACCATCTTCCTGGCCACCTATCGGAAGGGCAGAAATCTCATCGATTAGAAGGCCAAGAAGACCTATATATATTTTACTATCTGTGTTAGTTTAAATATAACTTAGAAAATATGCAAATAGATATCTATATAGTTAGTAATAAGTACCTTAGATGTTAGAAACCACTTTTCTAGGACGAGTATCTTAAACTATGTGAGCGAACGACTGCTAGTGCACCTGCAGAGGGAGGGACTAGTACTTCTTTGTAGCCCTCTACAGATTCGTCTGCAGACGAGCTCTGGATGACCGCCATTTATGGTCTTCAGAGGGGTACGTACTACGGTACAGGATCCTACGACGCCTTTGTTGCGACACGGTCATCTAGGGCCCCCTCTGTCAGTGTGTATTCCTCGCTGTCTTCGCAAGCGTCGGCTTGAGCCCATGAGAGCATTGACTGTCAGATTGCTGACCTCTATGACAAGTTGCTACGGAGGATTACAGAGCTGCCCTATTCTGTACCACAGACGGACGATGCGATAATCACCGCACATTTTGATACGCTCGAGCATAGCGTTGTGGAGCTCAGGACTCTGAGCCAGGCGACAGAGCATAACCTTATGGAGCTCTGGACTATGAGCCAGACGATAGAGCGCAGCTTGGCAACTCTGGCCGCGTCTGCGGAGCGCAGACAGACGGAGCTGGAGTGGTCGCATACGACCATGAGTGACTCACTTGCAAGAATACATGTGGCGTAGGATTTGTTGAGTCGGTCGGTGGAGGAGAACAGTTCGAGGGTGATATCTGTCATGGATTCATACAATGCTCGATTGCTAGCATTGGAGCAGATACATCCTCCTGGTTCGCCGACATCGACGCCGACTCCATCGATTCCACTGCCTCCTCTATCGGGACCGGTGACTCTTTCATAGGAGTAGTATGGCTTCCTTTTATCCCAGATGTGCGTCAGTGCTCCTCCTCCTGATCCACAATAGTTCTTTTTGGGATATTTTTAGAATGTTTGTGTGTATTGACCCATTCTTAGGTCTTTGATGTACTTATTTCATACTTTCCACTACATTATTTAGATAAGACAGATGTGACATAATTATATAAACTGTGATTTATAATTGCAGGTAGACTTTTGTTAAAATAATTTTTGAAACTGCATTTTTTTGTTTTTTTTAAATTTAGTGACATGTGATGTTTACTGAAGTCTACTCACGTGCGTCACTAAACTGTGTCAAAATATTGCTGACTGGTAGCAACGACGTCGTTAATATGTGTCAAAACGTCGCTACACGTCGCTAAATAGCTGACATGTCAATTTTTGCCATGCCATCATTGATGTAGTAAAACATCGCAGGTAATGTCGTTGATTTAGCGACGTTATGCGATAATATACATCGTTGTTGATGTATCGAGTCAAGTCGCTAGACGTCGATAGTTACAAAATAAACTACAATGTGGCCACGTAGCAAATGTCATGCCCCAATCTCCCGCAAGCTCAATAGTTTCCGCTGAACGTGAATCACCACGTTGCAGCTCTCCCGCAGGATAATCGTTCTCATCGGGACATGATCCGTACGAGCTTGGAGTTGCGCTCGTACAAGGCGATGTTGTCAAACACCAAAGTTATCATCGAAACGACCAAGTTGCAACGAAAGTCAAGTATTGTGTACCAAGCACACACCAGAGTAATACGCAGCGAAGCTCTCGATAGGGTCCAAATAAAATGCCACCAAGGCGATTGCCTCAAAGGCGATGAAATACTCTTGCTCTTTCTCTAGCCCACAAAGGTACTTACAGTTCATACATCATGTTCCGTATATCCAAGCAGCGCCACTACACCTGCGTACCTGAAATAATGCCTACAAACGTGGGTCAGTACACAGCCGTACTGGTGAGCGGGGTAACCCACTCATCTAAGCCGACACTAAGTAAAAATAGTGATGCAAACAGTTATATGATGATCTTTCTAGTTGAATCCTAGATTCATTTCATGGCATAGGGATGACTAGTTAAGGAAAGCTATAAAGCAGTTTAAGCATGCAAGCATTCAACTCAATCCAATCGACAAGCAATATATAACCAACTCGAAGAAAACTAGCATGCAAACCGTCCTACTCAAGCCCAAGCAACACGATAACATATTGAACCATCATCCAGGCCTCAATATCCATCCTCAACCAAAACTTACAATCCAAATCTCAAAGTGTACACTCTTGCCGAGGCAAGGTGGTCGTGCCTACACGAAAGCACAAACCAACCAAAGAAAAATAAGCCAACACTTATCTATATGAAGTCACTGGCCAAGCCATAAAGGACAATAAATAGGCAGTTCTACCCGATCCAGCACTTGGTAGCTAGCCTGCCTAGTCGTCAAACTACCGGCACCGCGCCCAAGACACGTTACCCAAATGTCTCCTCCATGGCCGAACGGTCCCGGTGCCCCGGAGCCTATCCCGTTCGAGGAAACCAAACCCTGTGTACACAGGTTGTCCGTGACATGCAGACACCAAGTAGGTATGACGAACATTCTCGCCCCACCAAGCGATCTTAGACTCGTTCAACCAATTATCCAACCAAAACATCCATAACCAAATATCCATAACCATTCTTCCAACATATTGCCCAAGGCACTAATTATTCCGAAGGCACAATGCCACTTCTCAACACCGTGTTTCAAATTGGGTGTAACACCCCACGCTCAGAATAATCCCATGGCACAATGCCGCAACAGTGGCACAATACCGTCGCCGATGCAGTTGATCGGTTTCGAACCACAACTGCACGCTTTGCTTGACAAAACGCCCAAGTGATACTCGTGCACGGATGCACGCTCGCTCGCCCGAATTCCCGATGTTCCAACCAAAGATGTATCAATCCAACTGTCCAAGCATAATCCCAATTATTCCTCCAACCAACTGCCCCAAGTGCAATCCAACCAACTGCCTCGAGTGTATAATCCAACTCTAGTTCAACTAACCCAACGCGCAAATCAATTCAAGCCATAATCCTATCCAAGCAAACGACATACACTCTATGCACGCCTCAGTGTAGTGATTTCCAAGTTCCAGTCCAAGTGTTCAAGCCTTTACGTGTTTTCCATATTATTAGGCATGAAGGAGTAGAGGAGAAGGGATATAGCCCACTCACAATGTTTGATTCCGTTAAGCATCCTGTCCTGCCGATACGGCCGATCCCTTGAACCCGTGGTCCGATGCAAAGCGCAATCTACTCAACTGGTATGACCGTGCGAGCAGGCCGTGCTCTCCAAATCATCCGACCGATCGGACTAAGGAAGACGGCATTATCGCTCCAATCCAACTATCTCACTACTGCTCTGAACGAACACCTGATTAATTCCCATCGAACTCCGCTAGTCATCTACACATAAAATCAACTCAATCAATACTTCTTCCCAAAATTCAACAAATAAAATGTAACAAGCTATTGTTTTATTCAATCCAACTCAGCGTAACGCACTATGCGGTTGCGGGGCGTTACAGCAAATAGGCATCGCTATAGTGACGAATATCGACGAATTTGTTGTCAGCGACCATGGATTATACGACAATACCAAAACGTCGCTAATTACGCCGCTAATTTATTTTAGCGATAATTTTTACCTATTAGCGACGTTTTCTGGCATAGCTAATATGTATTATTTGGTAGTGGGTATGGAGATCCACCTCTTCTTTATTTTTAATGAAAAACAACAAAAATATTTTCTCAACTCCAAAAAATAATATCTTGTAGAGCTTCTTTTGTTCTTTTCTTGTAAAAGACCGAGTTTTCTTTTCTTTTTTCTTTTTTTTTCTAAAAAAGATTCAAATCTACCCCATAATTATTTTTCTCTCCCGCTCAATGAATCTGAAATACATAACCGAGAAAGGAGAATAACTACTTTTAATCTATAAAAATCTTTGTTTACAAGTATTATACCTCATAATTTCTCCTTCTTTCTTTTCCCCATTCTCTCTCTCTCTCTCTCTCTCTCTCTCTCTCTCTTACCTACATGGCGAAGGAGATTAACCGATAGATGGCACGCTCATTGGTCGTGTCGGCTCAAACATTCCTTCAACTAGAGATGGAGAGACGGAAAAAAAATGACTGATTTCTTCTAGATTTACGAGAAAAATAATAATATCAAAAAAAATTCAAACTCTTATTTTTAGATTAAAAGATACAATATTAGAGGATAAATATGACTTTCACTATGTCTATTTTAAGATTGATTAGATCATTACTAAATCTACTAACTCAATCCTAAAGAACTTTAAAAAAATGATTATGGACTAATCAAAAAATACACCTAATACCATATTCTTCAACATAAATAATAAATACGGTTTGACCAACATAAAAACTCTTATTATATACATGTCAATAAATCTAAGATATATGTTAATGACATCACATGTTCTACTCGCCAGGTTATATACTTCACATTCAAACTTGTACTCAGGCCGGCGGTCCGGAGTGTTGGATTGTTCAATCTGAAATTAATTTTAGTTGTCAATATTTAATGTAAGTCAGTTGTAGAAGATTATCTGTGACTCCGATCTTTTGTAAGATTACGTTAAGTCAGAGATTGAGAATTGTTAAAGTCCGAAGCTTTGTCAGGCTAGGAGTCCATAAACCTTGGTAATTTCATACTCTTAGGCGATGAATGATGACTGTTCTCGCATATTATCTATAGTGGAAGCTATTGAACTTGTCTTTCTGGAAAGCCACTTAACAACTTTTTTATTTTTATTTCTGAATGTGTCTATAAGAGTGCATTAGCAGGTTAGCTGTCGTTTACAAAGAGAGAAGATTGATGAAGCTGATTGTATTAGCACTATATGCAAAAATCCATGAATCTGGACGGTTTTTGGGTTTTCCACTGTCAGACTAAATTCCGACTAGGTGCTTAATTTTACAATTTTTGTTAGTGAGCGATTGGCGACATCGGTGTTGTTCTTTATAATATTAGAATGATGATTTCATTTGGAATTTCCTGAAGTAAGCAATCTATTAATCTAATATTTATCTTAGTTATATTATGTAACCATCTATTTACAGGGTCGGCTCAGGAGTTTGGGTTGTCCTAGCCATAGGTAACTTTGATTATTCTTTTTCCTTGACTCCAAAAAAAATGATGACGAGTGGGGTTGGCAGCGACGTCGAAGTCTCCTGTTCTGACGACATCGTGGAGATCGGATTCCGAGTTCCTCTCCTTGAGCTACTCGATGCTTTCCTAGTGAGAAGTCAAAATATGAACATGGTGTATTGCTAGTTCAACTGACAGAGAGAAGTTGGAGTAGACCGCGGAGGCTCTATTGGTGGAGAGGCGAAAACTTAGGGGTCTGAAGGAGTTGCCCTAACCGGAGGGTTGTCCAAGTCCGATGACTTGTCCGACTTATCGCAGGGTCAGCCATGTCCATTAATACGGACTAACTATTTAGCAAAAAATAAATCTTAAATAGGTATTGACATAACCATGTAGTGTAGAGTATATTTTGTAGTATATATCTTTACTATTGTAAATATGTCAGAAAAAGGATCAAAATAAATAGTCTAAATCATATGTATATTGTTATATAATTTAATTTTTTTAAAATATATATATAATTTAACTAATAGCTAAACTATATTTTTTTTAATAGCTAAATTACATGATATTAATCTAACTAATAGCATATATTTGTATAAAAAAACTCTAGTTAAAATATATATATATATATCTATAACAAATTTTAATTAGAATATATTCAAATTATATCTATAATATATTTTAATTATAAATATTTTTTAATTTCAGAAGAAAAAAAATAAGTAAAGGCTACTTGTAAGAAAAAAATAAAGGAAGATAAATCGTTGTTGTTAGAGGATATGATGGTCATTTAGATTACAACACTTGAATTCATTTCTAGAAAATTTTCTAAGAAACCACTGGTCTAGGAAATGCAATATAAGATTAATTCAAGAGACAAATATGCAAGAATCCCCACGAGAGTGGCATGAACTTAACAAACAAATATACTTCATCTTCTCTTTGGATGATCCTGCAATGAATCGGCTTTTATTCTAACTAATATTATTCCTTTAGGGTCTGCTTGATAATGATATTTTTATCTGTTTTAGAATATTTTTGAATCGATCGTTTATGAAAACGTCTATTTGATAATTTTTATGAGGTACTGATTTTGGTCGACTCAATTTTTTTTTCAAAATCGATGTAATATAATTTTGGATGACTTTATAAACATTCAAAATCGATAAATTTTGAACTATTTTATTTATTTATTTTATTTTTTATTTTAAAAATCTTTTAAAATAATTTGTTATCAAATATAGATTAGATTGATTTAAAAATTATTATTTAAAATCACTCAAAACTGAATTCTCATAATTTTTTATTAACAATATTCTAAAATATTTCATTATTCCCATAATTGTGAAGAAGTTTCTTTAGAAAACCTCTCCTAACAGAACATGGAGCGATTTGTAGGGATTTTGGATGTATTGGAAAGAAATGCAGTCACGCAACAAGTGTGCGCGCGCGCAAAATTAATATGTAGTAGTTGGTGGACGTCCCATCACCAATCAACCCTCTCACGATATGCGAACCACCTCACCTTCCATTCTAATCAACACACCATTCTCCATTATCATATCAAATTATAACCTTACTTTTGCATGTCCAGCTGATGTCCATGTTTTAAATAGAAATTTATATTTCATATTGTTTAATTTTAGATTCCATCATTAAATGAAAAAAATAATATGCTTTTCTGCGACATTAAACTTGATCAACCAGAAATTTATTTCTTCACCTCTTTTGTCACTTTTCGGGAAAGAATGATGTCATGACTTGTTCACAAAATTTTCTAATGTTAAATTTTTTTTTTTTTTCTAAGTCAATTATAAATCCTTCATCATTTATTAAAAAAATATATTATAAATTTTTTTCTCAAAAAAAATTATGTTTTTCTATAAATAACGTCATCAGGATTCAAACTAATCAACCAAAGAGAATAGTCTCCCACCATAACCTAGTACGACTAGCATTTTCAATACTTTTTTATAAAGAATAGAGTTATATACGTAACAAATTATAATTAAAATATAATCAAATCTATAACAAATCGTAATTAAAATATAAACTGTATATACCAAATTTTAATTCAAATATATTTAAATATTTTATAATAATATCAGAAAATTAATTTTAGGTGCAACGCATGTGCATTTACTAGTACTCTTATAATGAGGCTTAAAAATGGCTCAAAATTGAGCCGTCTAAGCCGTTTATAAATACTCTGCTAACTATTATTTTTAAAATAACTAATTATTTAACTACCTAATTAATATTATTTACTTACAACTAAACAATTCTAACTCAAGTGGTTAAGATCAGAAGTATTTTTCTTGGTTGCTTGTGTTCAATTCCTAGGAATAATAGTATTTATAATAATTTTATATTTAAAAATTTTTACGCATGTGCAATGCATGTCCACATTACTAGTATATATATACGTGGCTTGGAAACGGCTCAAAATTGAGCTAAGCTGTTTGTAAATACTCCATTAAAATTTTAGAAAATTAGCTAATTATTTAACTACCTAATATAATTTAATTACAAATAAATACCTTTAACTCAAGTGTTTAAGCTGGGAGACATTTTTTTGGTTGATTGAGTTCAATTCATAGGGACGGCAATATTTATATAAACACCAACTCTCTCCGCTTATATCTATGTATACTCTTACAATCCATAGCCTAACCAAAATACTCAAATAGATAAACTCAATGATCTCCACAAAGCCTCTTCCTTCCACTCCAACTTAAACATGTCTTGCATAACTGTAAATGTCACTCAAACACAACTTTCTATTATTTCTCAATAAATACAAGCTCACTCACGTCTTAGCCAAAACCTTGAACATCTTATACCACAATTTAATCCAACTATTTCTAATACTTCACAAATATTTTGTCTCCATCAATACCGTACATCGTACAAAATCATAGTTTTAAAACTCACAAACAGGATATTATTAGTGAACATAAGCTGCAGACACAAGCATTGAAAAAATAAAACTAGACTAAGACAAATCTACACAATCACGATACGATTCTTTTTTGAATCAAAGAAACCCAGTCAAAACCAACTAGATTCAAATTTCATGGAGCCATTCATATTGCAATTTACCTATCAATGCTAATCCATCTCAAATTCTTATAAGCATTTTAAGATGTCATAGCCGTGACCAATAATACAGTATTATTCAATTTATTTTATTTATTTAAACTTTTCTAAGCTAATAAGATATTAATATTTTTATAATAAAGAAGTATATTTAGTAAAATAATTTGATGTATTTTAATTCAAATATGATTTTTTTGCATAAAAGTCATGTTATATTTTTTTGCAATTTCAAATATTAATAGGACACCTTAGAGGCTAGGTGTCAAAATCTAACACTCTTTTGGCTACATGGCAACATTCCTAAAACCTTAGTCATAAAAAAAAAGATTCATATAGAAAGGAAGAGAGAGATAGATAGAGAGGGCATCACCCTCCTCACTCTCCACCGACTTCTCTCTCTCTCTCTCTCTCTCTCTCTCTCTCTCTCTGTAGTCGTGGCGTCTGCCTCCGCCGGCCATCTGTCTGGCCCCTTCACCATCGGCGGACTCCACTCGCCCCTTTCACCTCCATCCCCACCACCACCTCCTCCATCATCATCATCATCATCATCTTTCTATTATTTTTCCTATTTTTCTCATCTCTTTTAAAAAAAGAAAAAGAAAAGAAGGAGAAGGGTTTGAAGTAGAAGAAGAAGAAGATGGTGAGGTGGGGAAGGAGAAGGAGATCAAGTCCCAATTTTCTTGTAGGTATATTCCTCTCCTAAATATTTGTTTTTTTTATATACTAGGTTAGACTTGTATGTTTTAATTAATCCCAATTTCTTAATAGAATCTCTTGAGGAAGAGAAATAGAGGATCAAGTCTCAATTTTTAAAATTTGGAATCAAACCAAACACAAGCCCTCCTCCTTAATTTTTAATTCTTCTTTTAAATTTGTTCATGCTTATAAATAGTGTGTCTAAATATCTCCTCCAACTACTATTTTAGAAAAATTCTATTATACATCCAAAGTGTGCAAGCCATCTTCCACCTATCAAATATCAATTGAAATTTCATGAATTAATCATAAAGATAGTTTAGTTTCTAATTTTATGAGATTATGTGTGAGTTGGGACATTATATGACATGTGGTTTTAGAACTTTATAAGTAATATAAATATGGTTTAGAATTGTTATGATTGTATAAATTTGATTGTTATGCTTAGTACTATGTTGATGATTGTATGCTAATGCTTGTGTGTCGATGAATTTATAGTTTAGTATATCTATATCTTCTAGTATGACTAAGAAGACCTAGTATTAGCTTGGTTTGACAAGTATGACTATATGGACTAACTTAGTAGGTAATATGAACCTAGAAAGTATGCAATTATCTAGTTTAACCCAATTGACTAGATTTGACTAGTTTGACTATATAGGCCAACTAAATGGACAACTTGGAACCCGAATTGGAGTATTGACCTAGTTTGACCATAAAAACTTAGTTTTGGCTTAGAAACTTAGTTTAAACTTCTTTAACCATATTTATGAATTCGAAACACTGTTTTGATATGTAATTTCATATATAGGTCAGTGTGACACAAGTTCGGATACCGTTTCACATTCCTTGCTCAGGACCATAGACGAGTACATTCTCTGATAGTTTTCATATTTGATAGCTTCTATATTACAAGTTTTTAGTGATGTTATATTTGATTCCTGACATAATGGTACACATATTGGTACACCTTGGATCCCTGTCATGAGATGTTCTTCTTCGTGATCACTTTATTACTCCTCCGTGATTACACATATAGATCATGATCAGTGAGCATGATATTACAGACTGTGCATAGTAATTGTCGTGTCAAAACGTGTCGTAATTTGGATCCATGTACTAGTCGGGGGCAGGGAAAGTATTAGTAGGATATGTGATCATACCTTATTGATCGTACAGTAGTGTAGTCCATGGAAACTAGCTGATCATACACTTCACGTATGGTTGTGCTAGCACTCTTTATTTATAGACCGTGTTAGGCTCAAGCCGATCACTTATCATACTAATATTTCAAAACATTTATTATTATAGTTCTTTTTTACTTCCATTTCATATATGATTTTACCTGACTTATTGCTCTGAGTTACTTATATTCTATTACCTGCGATTATCTTCTCTCTAGTAGCTATGCTTATGATCCCAGTTTACTCTCCATCGTTTATTTCATTGCTATTACTATTTCATAGCTTCTGTCATTTAGCGAAAATACTATTAAGTTGTACTCGTTCCATCTTGACTGAATATATTTTCAGATGACTACTTAGAGCACTGGTCTCCTATGTATATGACCCACATGATGGGTTAGCTGAGGTTGCACTAGTAGTACAAGAGGAGCTAGTAACAGCTATTGATGAGACTCAACTAGTTATTGTCGAGACTTAGCTAATATTCTACTTTTGTATTAGATTTTTCTCTAGCTGCTTAGACTATTAGCTGATATTTGTTATTTAGACCTTATGTTGGTATTTCTAGGATTTCGACTTGGATTATCTAGCTTGTGACTTTATGATTTCTTTCTTTTTATCATTTTATGTCATTATCTTCCCTCTAGTATATTGTGATTGAGTATTGAATTATTATTATATATTGTCATCTTCTCCTCCTTTTGGAGTTGAGATATCTAGGTTACATATATTATTGTGTGAGATTGATAGTTAATTGACCTAGACAGCGTTCTACTCTGTTGTTACGGCGTAGGCTGGACTTTGCCACGTACTCGTGCCCTGAACATCCGGGTGCGGATCGTGACACATTGGGACGCATGCCTAACCATTAAGGCTAGCGAACTCATAAGCCACACTTAAACATAATGATAACTCATCTCCAATGCACTATAAATCACTGTGTCCATTCCATATCCTAAAGCTAAATCTTACCCAACAAACTAAGGAATTCTAACCCAAACTGGAAAAAATACTTCTAATTCAAAACAACTATATAACCAAACATAACCAATCTGCTATTATAGTCATAATAAAAATTTCAAGGGTCAAAGTCTATCTACTAAAGTCATTTCCTAGGTTAACTACGTCCAACAATGATCCTCGACTATATCATAATTGATGAAATCAATCTAATTAACTCTTATAGTCCAAATCCTAAATTTGTACGATAAATTCTACCAAATTATAAGTCGTAAATCTCGATCACCAATCCCAAGTCATAAATCTCAATCACCAATAACAAGTCATCTTAATTTGCCTTTTTCTGTAATCCATAAATCATAACTTACTCCAAATTGCAATATAATTCATACACAATTTTATGCACCCCTTTCACTTGTATAGTAAAAATCAACCTAAAACCAATCAATATGTCACAAAATTCTCGCAGCTACCAATTATTTCAACCTTATAATCTATTCCAGCCAAAATATAGGTCGACTAAAAATTCTCCTAATCCATCAATCTCGTCACTCCAAATCTATTAAATCAATCGCAAAATTTTTTAACACTTGCGAAGAAGTTAAATTAATATCCATCCATGCCATGCTCAGGGTTACCTAACCATATAGGAAACTTTAATACTACCATTTAATCTACAAGATAATATAGTTTTATGATTCAATATGCTACGTAATAATCGTTCGTCCAGCCATAATATCCTCGAACCAACTTTTGTCGATCTTTGATACACCTCACTCCTATCGAATATATGCATATCTAGAAAAATATATCCATCTACTAAACTCAAATGGTTTTAACTAATGCTATATGCCAAGATAGATATAAGACCGACTTTTTTCATACTGAAGGTCAAATTATCTTAGACATCTTAGGATGAGAGAAATAAATTCCTAAATCCTTAGGATCATTCTCATATTGTCACTACTATATTTTCTAGGAAAGAGTATTTTAGTAATTTCCTATTTAGTTAATTATTGTGCTTGATAAATAATTATTATTATATTATTAAATTATTGTTAGATGTTATTTATTTAATTTGGACTTGTGTCAGTGGACCTAACTAGTTTAGTTTGGACCCATGGACCAACATGAATTAATTAGTTAGACTTAGCCCATTTAAAAAGCCCATTATTAAGGAGATGGATTAAATTAATTAAATCATTAGACTAGAAGCTTCCTTCCTTAATTATTTCTTCATGAGAGGCCCCAAGGGGTATAATGGACATTACATGATTACTTGAGGGAGAGGAATAGGGGCCGGCCTATATAAGTAGAGGGAAAAAATTCTCTCTCATCTTTTTCATTCCAAATCTAGATCTAGAATTTTCCACTACCAAATTTTCTTCATTTCTATTTCATTTTCCTATCAAATTTATTCCAATTCTTTCCCAAATTACCATTAGAGACTTGAGAAGCAAGGATCTAGAAGAAAGAAGCAAGGATCTACAAAGAGGAGCAATGATCTACAATTTGGAGGCAATTCTATCTCAATTGGAGGTTTCATTAAGAATCCATCTCCCAATAGGTACAATTCAGTTTTTTCCCTTAAAATAGATTCTAAATCTGAGATTTAATCATGGAAAATCAACCCATATACATGTACTATCCATAGGATTTGGTTTTGTGTTCATAGGAGGCCTATTGAGAAAGTTATGGTACTTTTTGTGTCAATTTTGGGAGAATTCCGAGAATGACATTTGTTGTGTGTATCAATTGATCCTATAGATCAATTTGGCATGTGTTTATGTGTTTGGGGCTAGTATCATATCCACAATTGGGTACGTGTAGGTCGTATTCCAACAATTTGGTGATACGTGTTGTTTTGAGGGTTTTATCTCCGACGGGGGACCTTGTACATGTCGTATTTTGACACGGACACGTAGATCTATATTTGACACTTCGTATTGTTCATAAATATTATATGTGACTTGTGTGTGTCCTTCGGGGTGCAATTGGATGTGTGGTGGACTCGTGTCACATGCGTATCCTAGATCTACTGGAATACGGTGTGATACTCTCCATTTGTTGTGTATTTATGTGTAGATCTAATTATTGTGCTTTTAATTCTTGAGTTATAATTGTGCATCTATATATAGATATTATATATGTATTATGTATATTTATTATAGTATTTATTGTATCATAGATCTACTAATAGAATATATATATATATATATATATATATATATATATATATATATATATATATATATATATATATATTATGTAGCTTTCTTCTACATGCATTAATATACATGCTATAATATATTGTAAGGATATACATGTATATGTTTTTATAATTATATATGTGTGTTATTGGGTAATTATATTATTTGTATTTGTTATAGAATTAAATAGATATATATATAGATGTATAATTATATGTATTTATGATTGTGTGTTCATGTAGCATGTCCTAATATGTATATTATTATAGAGGGGGTATTAATAGTTATTTGGTATTTATATATATATATATATATATATATATATATATATATATATATATATATATATATATATATATGTGTGTGTGTGTGTGTGTGTGTGTGTTTTTACGGGGTTTTAGCGACGGTAGTTAATGACAGTTGCAGTCATTAATACACAACAGGAATTAAATAGCAGCAGCCGCTGTAGCAGTGGCAGCATTTAATGACAGCCGCCACTGTCATTAATAAGCAGCAGCAGCAGGCGGAAAGAAGCAGCAGCGGCGACAGTGGAAGCGGTGATGGTTGAAAACTGTCACCAAAGCAGCGGCAGCAGTGCAGATTCCCAGCAGCAGTGACAGCAGCTTTAGTGACAACCAGAACTGTCACTAAAAGCTTGCGTATCAGTGTATCAGTGTTTTTCAATACAGTTTTCAGCGACGGTTTGGCAGATTTATATATATATGTTTATATACTTATATTTATATATATATGTATATATATATGTATTGATATTAAGAAAATATATTGTTATTGCTATGTTCCTTATATGTATAATATTAGTATATATATATTATATAAGGGTAATTATTATACAAATGTATTGGGTATTACCTTGAGGAGACCAATGTAAATGGGGATACTCAAGATACGGGGTTTGGATATCAAGTTTGTGATTATTGTTGAGATACCAAGTTAGTTCAAAACCACGGTACCTATTTGATGTGTAAATTGTGATTCTTTATTATTATAAATACTGTTTGATATATATATATATATATATATTGAGGTGTTACCTTGGATTCACGTATCCGGAGATACGATATCCTAATATTTAAGATGTGGGTTTCTTGACTTAGATTTATTTATCTTGACCCAAGATTTTTGTGTTAGAATTGTGCAACCTAGAAATAGATAGTTGACCTTGGTTTAACCATAGTTGACTTAGAGTTGACCATAATGGACTTTTGACTTAGAATTGGCTTTTTGACCTAGAAGTTGACTAGTTTAACTTATTCTCTTTTCGGAGCCTTGTATTGATGTTATATTCCATATCTAGGTCTTCGAGGCTGTCACGACCCGCACCCGGTTTAGGGGCACGAGTGCGTGGGTACGTCCAGCCTACGCCGCAGCATCGGCGGTAGAACGCTGTCTAGGTCAAGTACTATCTAAATAATCTCACACTAGTATCCAACTCCATAAGGAGACACGGATAACACTATAAAGATGAACAACATACTCAATCAAAATTACAGCACGATAAGAATTTGAAGAACAAAAGAGTACAACACAAGACTAATGATAAAACAATCATACCTGTAATCAGTAACAACCAATCTCCAAGTGTCAGAACAAGTCCACTAAGGTCACAGTCTGGAAAAATATTTTCCAGTCAGGAAGGAGCAAAGTACATCTCTAAATAGCAGTTCTATATAAATGACATAAACTATGTAGCAGTTCTAGATGAAAACATACCAGATGCATGTATAAGTACGAGAAATGTATAATGAGAGAAATACTGGAAATACTGTAAGTAAATGCAGGAAAAGAAACATTATGTCCATGAGCAAGAATTCTATGACTAAGTGTGTGAGTACTAGCTTTAACATGTGATCGGCTTGGGAACTTGATCAGGCTGGTTACATGTGATTAGCTATGATTCATGGAAGGTCAGGCTAACCGTTGGTTAGCTATGATGCATGGAGAGGTCAGGCTAATCACACGTAACAGCTATGAGGCATGGAGATGGTCAGGCCGCACCCGACGTGAGATGTGGGGTGAGCTATGATGCATGGATAGTTGGGTATGATCACATATCTACACTAAAGTACTCCCCAAACCCCCGACTGGTATAGTAGATCCAATCATGGTACGCTATGGCACGGGATTCCCTAAGAAGGTAGCAAATCTCCCCGGGAATCAGTGTCTGTACATGCACAAGATAACAAGGAAAACAAGTCTCGTACAAGCTACACCATGAATAAGGAATAACATCTCATGACGAGATCCGTGTATACCAATCCGTGTAACCATCGTGTCAAGATCATGGATATTTACACTAGATACAGTGAACATAGGAGATATCATAAATTAGAAACTAATCAGAGAATGTACTCGCCTTGGGTCCTTAGCTGGTGAATATACCGAGATCCTGTTCCAGAGTGTCCCCTGGGTAAACCAACAGTCCTATAAATATATCACAAGCAAAACCATATTTGCATCAGATGCTACACTAACACAGTCAAAAATACTGGTCTCAGGGCCATGTCAGGCAGGGCACTAGTCAACTAGGGTCATCTAGTAGGGACACGTATATAATATACATTACCCTTATTAATACTTACAATATTTATACATGCACCAATTTAAATGTATTTACAATATATGTTCGATTTATACTAGTTGAACATTATATATGTATACTCATACATATGCTAAAATATATTTTAAAATATATATATATGTGTATTGCCAATGTTATCATTAAAATATATACTAATACTAGTACATCACATTAAATACATATACAATACATTAATTGTATGTACAAGATATATATATACATTTATACTAATTATACGTATTTGAAAATATATTAGGTACATATATATATATATATATATATATATATATATATATATATATATATACATTTATTTACATATACTAAACATTATATATTACCAAAATAATACGTATACTATTACATATATGTGCAAAAGTACATTTTAGAATATACCTATACATATTGTCAACATCATTCGTAACATACTAATATTAATTCACCAAATTAATTTATACCATATAAAATACCCAAATATACATACATATACAACTAATTACACATGCTTAATTATACAATTTTTATTAATAAATTAAATAATATATCTATTCATATTTTAAATACATACCTATACCAATATGAAAATATAATTCTACATATATATATTTATGCCAAAATACGGTTATATATATATACAAATTTCATAATCAAAACCCTTATATATAATACATAATTAAATTTTTAAACAATAAAACTAATATGCATATATATGTATATTACCAAATTTATTATAGGAACTTACTAAATTAATTATATTTAATTAATAAACAAATTACAAATTACTAATTTATTAAGAAATTACTCACTGGTTATTAATTAACAATTTAAATTAACTAAACCAAACTATATTAATTAACTACTGACTAAGAATTAATTACTAATTAAGAATATAGTTACTGATAAAAATAATTAACTGATAAAAATAATTAACCAATTAATTATAACTAAACTTCTTATAATTAAACTAATTAATCATTAACTAATTAACTATTTAACTAATTAATTAATTTACTAATTAACTAATTACTAATTAATTAATTTACTAATTAACTTAATTTTTTTCACAGAATCACTCGAAGAAGAGGAAAGAGGGAAAGAAGGAAGAAGGGGCTCACCTAGGGTTCTCCCGTCGGCGCGGCGCGGGGTCTCGCCGGGCAGGGCGGCGGCGGCGTGGAGCTCGAGGCGGCAGCGGCGTGGTGCTCGAGGGCAGCGGCGTGGAGCTCGAGGCGGCAGCGACGTTCGAGGAGCGACGGCGGAATTCGAGGAGCGGCGGGTCTGAATCCACGGCGGTGGTCGGCGGCTTGACGAGGAGACGTCGGCGGAGCTCGGTTCGAGGGGAGGCGGCTTCGATCTCGGCGGTGGCGGCTCTCTGGAGCAGCGGCGGTCGACGACTCAGCGGATCTGAGGCGGCCACCGGTCGAAGGTCGGCGGAATTCGACGCGGGTGAGGCGCAGCGGTCGACGGCTCGACGACGGGGTGCTCGAGGTGGCGGTTGCAGGCGTTCGACGACGACGAGGAGGACTCCGTCGCCGGCGGCAGCGGGATCTGGGTTAGGGTTAGGTTCTGTGCGTCAGGGGTTTGGGTACGTGTCCGGTCTGGACACGAGGGTAGCTGTACTGTGGACGTGTCCGGGTCTGCCGGACACAGGGGGATGAGGTTGTACAGTGGAGGATGTGGATGTGTCCGGGTGTGTCGGACACGAAAAAATCTGTCTGTAATATTGTAATAACTGGACACAGAAAAATGAATGGATACGGTGGGACACCCGGGGTCGGACCCGAGGCCATCACGGCTGACACGGATGCTGGACACACGGACACGAGCACACAAAATGGTGGTGGCTTTGGCTTGTGGAAATTTGTGGGGGCTAGCCAATAAATTGAAAATTAGGGTTTCTGGGGAATTGTGAGAATGAGAACTTAAATAGGGAGAAGGGTGTGGGATAAAGGGTTGCGGGTTGGCCCAATAATGAATGGCCCAGAATCATACATGAATAAATTCATGTGGGAGAAATGAGGGTGTGAAGGCTCGTTAATAGGAAATGGCAATTTGAAAAAATAAAAATAAAGATTATAAATTTCAAAAAATGTTTTTAGGAAAGCTAGCAAATTTCCAATTAATACATTTTGCAAAATCTTAGAAAGTATGACATTTATTTATTTACTAGCCCAATAAATAAAAATTTATTTTATTTTATGAACTAGTCTTTTAAATAACTATTTAGTTAAAAATAATTTTATGATTCAAGCCAATAAATATTTGAAACTAGAAATATATTTTATTATTATTTATTTATTTTGTAATACATCGTCATTTAGGAAAAATGATTTTTATAAAAGATTTTTAAATTACCTTCTAAAATCAAACATCGTTCAAAATCAAATAAGAATTTTTTAAGGAGAATTATTTTATAAAACTTGATATTTTAAAATAAATTAAAATCTAATTATCTTGGAAATTGGAAATCGGAGGTTACAAGTCTATCCACCTTAGAAAAATTTCGTCCTCGAAATTTTAGGGATGACTAGGATAGAAGAATTTTGTTGTTCATAATGATGAATATATCATTGAAGAAAATATTTTTATAAGGAGAATACTTACCAAACAGAAGAAAACATGAAGAAAAAGAAAATATGGTTTAAGACAGGAATAACTTGAAGGAATCATGGCTCGGTCTTGAATCCTCTAGAAAGTTAGGTTTTGGGAAGTAGACACGATCACAAAAACAGATAATTGGAATAATGCACGTTACCTTTTCAAGTAACTAAACCAAGGAAGACCCAGTATAAAGAATGATATAGACATGAAAGTTATAGCTAATTCGAAAGATACGATCGACAATTTGATTTAAGAAACTTAAATACATCCTTCAGAATGTAATCAAGAGACATCTAATCGCCTTCCTTAATTTCTAGAAAAAATAGTCTTTACCACCATCTGAAAATAATCCTTCCTTTCTCCTCGTTCATTTTACTTTCTCAATCTTGTGATTCATCATTAACTAATATCTATAAAAGTTTCAAATTCCACAAACTTTATTAGATTAGATCTTAGAATTTCTGAATCAAAATTTATTACCTGTCCAAAATCCTTATCATCAAATTCGATTTTGTTTATCTTAGCATCAACTATACCTCGCTTATTTTCTTCGATTTCAAATGTTACTGTCATGGTCAAGATTTTAATTTAAATCACAGCCTCAATATACCATGATCTTACCTTACGACCTTCAATTATATGATCCCATAATCAATTATATTATAATCTTCCTTACCATGAGCTTCATTTCATTCCATATTTCTTTATCCGTATGTATAATGTTTTCCGGGTTTTGAACTAATATTTTTTTTTTCTCATCCTCTGAATTTATTATCCCGATGTAAAAATTTACTACTTAAATCCTCAATATTTTAATTGAATTCCAGTCGTATCATAATCCCTCAAATTTTGAGTAAATAACTAAATACAAAATTTTACTATCCAATCGTTTTAATTGAAATCCAATCAATGTATATTTATAAAACTTAAAAATCTGCATCCCAAAATTTAACTTTAAACACTCATCAATCATCTAACTCAAATTCAATTGATGCTTATTCCAATCTAACTCCTCATCCCAAGAATTTAATTTGACCCTATTCCATTTACGATTTTATTTCCTGCTTTTCTTTTTCCTCAAATACCCAACGATGCGATGCTTCCAGTATCTTCAATGCAACATTCATAATATATAAAATTTCTATCTTGCAATCAAATAGATAAAATGATAATCTCTCAAATTTCTCAATTTTAATCCTCTTGTCTCTTTTTGTCAGTCATAACCTCGTCATAGATCTTTGCTATGGTCAAAACCCAATGATCATGGTTTAAGAAAACTCTACCTTCAGCCATGCAATTTAAGAAAATATAGGTCATGTATCTTTTGTCATGGTATTTCAGTCTCTGTTAGGGGGTACCACTAGTTATATTCTAACAAAAATCATGCATGTGAACCACAGTACTAGGAAAATCAATCAATCAATCGAAAGGCGAAAGAAAAGGAACATTAGGAAAGAAAAGAAAGAACCTGCTAACATATTACTTGCGGTATCTGCTATCAACCACTTAACTCTAGCACCTTCACTAACTAATTTCTATTCATGTACACTGGTACCCATATCAACTAATCATATATTAATATTCATATCTCTCATCTACCAAAAAATTAATCCTCAAAATAATCGTCAAGGTTTAACTTCCCGATCAACTTAAAATAAAATGCATATACCTCCTCAAAATTAGATACTTCACATCGAAATAAAATTTAATCACTTCTAAAATCTTTGTAGCCTTAACTATGTTTAGTGAATCAAATTTAAATCCTCCATATTTTAACAACATAAAATCTCAACTCCTTAAAAATTCTGAAAATTTAAAATTCATTTCCACCTTTTAATTTATAACTCCTGAATGTACATATTAGTGCTCACGGTCTCTGATACTCAAGGTGCACTCAATACCTCTATCGTCTAGAACTGTGTACTAAATTCGTACTACCCGAATCACTTGCACTATTACCTCCAATGATCAAAGTTATCATCAACTGTGTTTTCTTTCATGATTTTAATTTATGTCAATTGGTATATCATCTAATTATCAACACACAGAGTGCTTACTGTTATTAACGTCATCCTTGACTAATCCTCGATATAGAATCATTAGCACTCTTGGTATTATATCACTAGCTGCATTAATGGATTATCTCATCAAGCTCATTAGACTCATGATCACCTGCATCCTCTATAACACTCATGTTTCTTTACTCTCATGGGTATGTGTATGGTTCCTCATCTCGATGGTTGTATATGTATTTCCTTCAATCCTTTAAAGCCTATTAAACTAATCCATGATACGCTTCACAACTTCCATTACAAATCCTGATATTTCTCTACTTATGACATCCTCTATGATAGTTTCTCATTTATGATATCCTCTATGTTCATTGTATCTAGTGTAGATATTCATGTTCTCTTGACACTATGGTTACACGGATTGGTATATCTGGATCTCGTCATGAGATGTTATTTCTTGGTATATGGTGTATCTTGTGCAAGCCTTGTTTTATTGATTATCTTGTACATATATAGACACTGATTCTCGCACTACTAGAAAAAGCGGGATTAGCGACGTATTTTAGCGACGTCAAAATAAACGTCGCTAATAATTATAAATTAGCGACTCCTTATAAAAATGTCGCTAGACGTCGCTAAATGGCGACATTTAGCGACGTTTAGCGACTTTTATTAAGATTTGAAAAGATAAGTCACTATAAGTTCAATTAAGGTCGCTAAACGTCGCTAATATGTCTAATTTAGCGACGTTTAGCGACGTATATAGCGACCTTTATATTAAAAATATTTAGCAACGTGTTTAGCGGCGTCCTTGACGTCGCTAAAATATAATTTAGCGACGTTTTTATTGGACGTCGCTAAACGTCACTAAAATTTAGTTAATTAGGGCTCAGTTTTATTTTTCCCCATCTGTTGAAATTTCGATTCGAAAAAAATTCCCCCTCCCCCTGCTCCGTCGACCGGCTCTCCACCGCGACTACTCCGGTAAACCCCACTCTCTCTCTCTCTCTCTCTTTCTCTCTCTCTCACAGGACACGTGACATTGACACAAACATGACACACACACAGACACTGACACAGACACAGACACGGCACACACACACACTGACACAGACACTGTTCAGGATGTAGGGTTAGGGTTAGGTTTTTTGACATGGGGTTAGGGTTAGGGTTAGGGTTAGGGTTAGGGTTAGGGCCGACTGAGCAGTAGCTCCCTGGAACCTACTGCAACTTGCAGATGTTAGGATTAGTGATGTGTTCAGCTAAGGGATGTATGCAACTGTGTACAGTGCACTAGAAGAAGTAGGCAGTGATTAGCTTTAGGTAGTATTATGCAAGTGTGTGAGTTGGAGAAGTGTGTCAGTGAGGGATAGTGTCAAGTTAAGTGGGTAGTATAGATATTAGAATATAAGCTAATGTAAAGTTATGATACAAGATATTGGTTGAGGTATGGGTATTTGTTAATCAAGTATCTCAAGAAACTTAGTTTATGAGCTTAGGATACTAAGGGTGTAACCTAGTAGGTATCTCCAGTACTTGGGTGTGTGTTAAGCTAGTAGTAAAGTGGTATTAAGATATTATTTGGGTAATGTTATATATATATATATATATATATATATATATATATATATATATATATATATATATATATATATATACTGTATTTCCCATAACGGACACTGACACAGACAGCGACACGGCACACACACACACACTGACAATTTTGCTAGTACGGTTAAGTTAGGAAGTTAGGTGATAAACTATTGTATGTAATGATTGATATGATACACACTGTCAATTTTGCAGAAGTTTCTAGAAATGGATATGAATTACTATCTGCGTCATCGTTCGTGGATGTACAACCGTCATCCTGATGACATGTGCGGTGTGCGGGATAAATTCATTGAGGGTGTACAGCAGTTCCTGCAGTTCGCCAAGGCGTTCCCTCAGTACATGGACGGTACCAAAATTAAGTGTTCGTGTGTGAGATGTCGCAACAGGAAATATCATCCAGAAGTGGAAGTTACATATCATTTATACTCGAAGGGCTTTACGCCGAATTACTATCAGTGGACCGCGCACGGAGAACTTGTATCTCTAGCATCGGAGTCGGAGCCCTATGTGGAGCCGTATATGGATGTCCAAGACCACGATGCTTACGACGATGGGTTGGTGAACATGGTTTATGATGCGGCGGGGCCTAGTTTCAATCCTGACAATTATGATACGGCGGGACCTAGTTTCAATCCGGACAATTATGATGCAGCTGAGGAGGCACCGAATGCCGATGCTGCAAAGTTTATGGAGTTGCTTGAGAATGCAAGGACTCCACTATATCCTGGTTGTGAGGATCATTCACCGTTGGAGGTGGTTACAAGATTATTGAGCATCAAGTCCAATTTTAACATGTCGCAAGAATGCTATAATCGACTTCTCGATTTGATTATAGAGATCTTGCCCGAGGGTGCAAAGTTGCCTAAGGACTTCTATCGATCTAAGAGGATGGTGAGATCGCTTTGGATGGTATACGAGAAAATCGATGCATATCGCAACGGGTGCATGTTGTACTACAAAGACGACAAGGATGAAGATGCATGCAGATTCTGTGGTGCTGATCGCTACAAGACCACTGTTAGAGGAAAGTCTGTCGGTGCAAGGAAGCCTACCGATTCGATGCACTACTTGCCTTTGACGCCGCGGTTGCAGCGGTTGTTTATGGTTAAGGAGACTGCAGAAAACATGAGTTGGCACAGGCGAAAACAGATCGAAGGAGTATTGGATCATCCATCCGATGGAGAAGCATGGAAGCACTTTGATCGAGAGTATCCACATTTTGCCGAGGAAGCGCGTAATATCAGATTGGGGCTCTGCTCTGACGGTTTTACCCCATTCGGTCTTTCGGGCTCCCAGTATTCGTGTTGGCCTGTGATCGTCACTCCGTACAATCTACCGCCTTGGATGTGCATGAAGACTCCGTATATGTTCCTAACCGTTATTATCCCGGGTCCGAACAATCCGAAGAGGAACATCGATGTGTATTTACAGCCTTTGATAGATGAGTTGAATCAGCTGTGGGAAGTAGGTGCCAACACGTACGATGTTTCTAGGAAGCAGAATTTTCAGATGAGGGCAGCACTTATGTGGACCATCAATGACTTTCTGGCCTATAGAATATTATCGGGATGGAGCACCCATGGTCGTCTCTCATGTCCGTATTGCATGGACCATTCTCAGGCTTTCCGTTTGAAACACGGAGGCAAACCGTGCTTCTTCGATTGTCATCGACAATTTTTGCCGAAGGATCATCCGTACCGGAGGAATCGGAATGCTTTTCGTGCGGGAGTTGTGGAGAAGGCCAATCCACCGCCAAGGTGGCCCGGATGCACGATATGGGAAGAGGTAAAAGATTTACCAAGTGCTATCGAAGAGCCTGCTAAGGGATACAAGTGTGACGGATTTGGTCGCACCCATAACTGGACGAAGAGGAGTATATTCTGGGATCTGCCATATTGGAGCACTAATCTGATCAGACATAACCTTGATGTCATGCATATCGAGAAGAATGTGTTTGATAACATAATTAATACTGTAATGGATATAAAGGGGAAGACGAAAGATAATCCGAAGGCCAGAATGGACTTAGAAGACATATGTAGACGTCCTGCATTGCATTTGATAGAGGAGGGGAATGGAAAGTTAAAGCAACCAAAGTCAGTTTTCTCACTGGATAAAGAGGATAAAGGTAGACTTTGTAGGTGGATTCAGGGTCTAAAGTTTTCAGACGGGTACGTGTCAAACTTGAGAAGATGCGTCGACCTCAAAGAGAACAAACTAGTAGGTATGAAGAGCCACGATTGTCACATATTCATGGAGAGGTTAATTCCGATTGCATTTCGGGAATTCTTACCGCAGGTCGTTTGGGACCCATTGACAGAGCTGAGCATATTCTTCAGAGATCTTTGTTGTACTAAGTTGCTCTTCGATCGTCTAGAAAAGCAAGAGAGGGACATTGCGGTAACACTATGTAAGCTCGAGAAGGTGTTTCCTCCAGGATTCTTCGACTCTATGGAGCATTTGCCAATTCATCTTTCCTATGAGGCACGTATTGGTGGTCCTGTCGGTTATCGGTGGATGTACCCCTTCGAGCGTCATCTGAATCACCTAAAGAGAAAGGTGAAAAATAAGGCACGGGTTAAAGGATCTATTTGTGAAGCTTATGTTCTCGAGGAGATTACAAACTTTTGCTCGACGTATTTCAAACCGCATGTTGCTACTAATAGGACGAAAGCTCCCAGAAATGACAACGCATATCAGGAATCTAATGATGCAATACTCAAAGTATTCAATGCATCCGGAAAGCCTTCGGGAAAAATGAAGAAGAGATATTTGAATGACGATGAGCTAAGGGCTGCTCAATTGTATATATTACTCAATTGCGACGAGGATGAAGTGGAGAAGCTAGAGGGGTAAGTAATTAATACGTCCACGTTTACATCATCTTAATATAATAGTATAAGATACTATTATGCTACTAATCAGCAGTTGCTTCATTGTTTTTCAGCACATATAATGATGAGTTGAGGTCGGTTAGACCCTACATAACAGACGAAGAAGTAGAACAAGATATGAGATGCCATTTTCCTTCTTGGTTGAGCACATATGTAAGATACTTGGTAATTACTTTTTATTTCTGCACTTGCAAAACAAATAACTTACTATCGCTACTTTGGTATTTAGGTCGATCGTCTAATATCACCCGAGAATGAATCTATTAGGACTCTAGCCAAGGGACCAATTACTGCCGTAAAAATATGGCCCAAGTTTCTGTGTGAATGGGTTCAGGTTCAAGTCAACAAATGCTCCTATCAGAGACAGCTTTCTGGATCTTGATTCCACGAAAAACAGTGGTTTGTGTATCAAATCTTCAAACTACAAAGACGTCAATCCGGGCAATGATTTTTTTGGCATCTTACGAGAGATTGTGGAGTTGACATATAATTTTGGCACAGAACCTGCTAATATTATGCTATTCAGGTGTGAATGATTCGATCCGATTCAAGATCAAGGTTGGAAAATTGACAAGCATGGCCTTGTGGATATAAACTACAAGCGTAGATATCAAGGCTACGTACGAACCATTTGTCCTATCAAGTCAGGCTCAGCTCGTGTACTTCACAACTTATCCTAGACGGGGGACAGCGAGGTCGGATTGGTGGGCAGTATGCAAGACTAAAGCTAGAAATACCTTTGACATTGACGAAATAGCTTATCAGGAGGACGATCTACCTCTTGTAACAAATATTGTAGATGTGGACTCAACGGAAGTTACTCATTACACGAGTAATAATGTAGAATATGTAGAATTATCCAAAGAGGACGACGAAGTAGATGAAAGTGAAGACGAGGAAGAGGAAGAGCAGGACGACGAAGGCGAACAAGATGAATTTTCTGAAGATGATTGAAATTAAAAAATATTGCATGTAGAATGTAACTATATTATGACTGTAGAATATAGATCAATGTGGGAAAATTGACAAAGTAGATGTACCCATTAACGAATATATGTATTATATTTTGACTGTATAATGCTTTGAGATATGTATCATATTTCGACTGTAGAATGTAGTATATATTTGTGTTTCTCTATATTCATCATATGTTGTTATCAGATATGACAGGACGACGCGGAGGATTCGGCAGGTCCCGAGGTAGACCGAGTGCCACTCCGGTACTGCCTACTGTTGGTTCCGGATCATCATCGCCCAGTACTCCAGTATATCGATCAGTCACATCTCCGACTGTTGGGACGAGTAGTTCCTGGCGTGATAGTACACCCTCGTCCAGCGTTCCTCCTGCTGACGGAACCATGGGGACAGATGAGCATGTCGAGGAGGTCGTGCCCACGTTGTCCCAGCATCAGCAAGATCCTCCATGTGCACCTCCGGAGGAGACGAGGACAGAGATTTGGGCCGACGGTACAAAGTAAGTCAATTAGATGGTTTAGTATATATTTGTGTTTCTCTTTATTCATCGTATATTGACCGGCTCAGTAATCTAAATTATTATCTCTGTATAGATATCGTCCATCGTCGGTTCAGAGACGCCTGGGCCAATTTCTGAGGAACAACTACGGTGGCCCTTGGATCAACTACTCTGAGGCTCCGGAGAAGAGGAAGGTGTTCTGGTTTGCGCACTTCCAGGTTAAGTATATTAAATAAATCCTCTAATTTATGCATATTATATAACTTATTCGTGCTGCTAACTTAATGAATTATTTATTGTGGCAAACGTATTTTTATCTTCCGCACCGGGCCGAGTTGATCGAGCGGCTCTTTCCTACCGTTGCCGCCAAGCTTATCCGAGATGCTCTGGATGACCAGAAGGCTCGTGATCGTGCTGGAAAACCGATCCAAGGTTGGATCACGCTTGAGCAGTGGACTGCGATGAGGGCTAGATTCGACGATCCGAGCTACAAGAAAAGGTCTAAGAAGGCCAAGGCGGCTAGGCAGAATGCTGCTAAGTGGTGTGGTGGCTCGATTCCGATGACGGAATATTTCCATCGTTTGGTATATTTTTTCTTTTAAAATATATTATTTTAATACAAGTACTATAAAATGGTACTTGGAAAAAATATTTAAGTTTAGTAATAAATAATATATTTTTAACTGGTACAGAGGGGTGAGGATGCAAACATGGTGACCGTCTTCTTGGCCACCCATTGCAAGGACGGAAATCTCATTGATGAGAGGGCCTCACAGACCTACGTAAGTATTACTTTACTTTGTGTTTATTTTAATATAACTTAGGCAATTATCGAGTTTTCAAACCTTTTCTAGGCACAGTATCTTAGGCTGCGTGAGCGGGCGACTGCTAGTGCACCTACACCTGGAGAGGCTGGTACTTCGTCGCAGCCCGCTCCATCTCCGTCGGCGGACGACCTGTGGGTGACCGCAGCTGGTGGTCTCCAGAGGGGTACGTACTACGGTACGGGCTCCTATGGCGCCCTGGTTGCGACGCAGTCATCTAGGGCCTCCCAGACAGCTGCGCATTGCACACACCCCTCGCAGTCGCAGCCCTCGCAGTCGTCGGCCCAAGTCCATGAGGCCGTCCAGGAGGCCGTTAACCGTCAGATTGTGTCTCTCCGTGACGACTTGCTGCGAAGTATGGAGGAGCAGCCCCAGTCCCAGCCGCAGGCGGACGATCCGATGCTCATCGCACGATTGGATATGCTCGACCGCAGCATGACGGAGCTACGGGACCTGACAAATGATATTAGAGCCTCCAATGACCGCAACATCATGGAGCTGCAGGCGTCACAGCTATCGATGGGCGAGAAGCTTACGAGGATGCAGGATTCAATGGGTGATAGCAGTACAAGGCTGTTATCTACCCTGGATTCCTACAACCAGCGACTCGCAGACTTGGAGCGGGCACGGCCTCCACCGACGTCACTGCCTTATCCATTGACATCGGTGTCGATTCCACGGGACGAGTATGAGGAGTTCTTATCCTTCAAGCGCGCCGGTGGTCAGCGTCCTGCAGATCCGCAGAAGTATAGTTATTTTTATTATTATTTATGATGCGATTATATATTATGAATTATTGATACTTCAACAATAGGCATGATGTATGATGCTTCTTGTGGTATTTAATTTTTTAGTTAATTTAATTGGATTGATACTTCAACAATGCTTCTTGTGGTCTTTAATTTAATTGGATTATACAGTGGAGATGGAGGAGGAGTCGAAGAAGGGTGGTTCTTGTGGTGTCAAGAAGAGGAGATGGAGGAGGAGGAGGACTAGAACTGCAGGGAATCACCAATCTGGATAATATTTTTTTTTTAATTTTTTTTAAAATTAGCGACGGTTTTAGCGACATTTAGCGACGTTATATTAAGTCGCTAAATACGTCGCTAATTAGCGATGCTGTAATACGTCGCTAAATACGTCGCTAATGATGTCGCTAATGACGTCGCTATACGTCGCCAAATGCTGATATGGCAGTATAGCCAGGTCATTATAGACGTCGGTGTAACGTCGCTATTGACGTCGCTAATGACGTCGCCAATTGCTGACACGGCAGTATTGCCAGGTCATTAAAGACGTCGGTGTAACGTCGCTATATAAGTCGCTAATTAGCGACGTTTAGCGACTTTACTGACGTCGCTAAGTAGTGACTCGGCGTCGCTAAACGTCGCAAAAATTTGCGACACTTTAAAGTCGCTAAAAAACGTCGGTATAGCGACATTTTTTTTTGCGACTTGATTTTTTCCGACAACTTTCTTACGTCGCTAATTACGTCGCTAAACTCATTTAGCGACATTTTTTGGTTATTTAGCGACGTTTTTAGACGTCGCTAATTTGACTTATTCTGGTAGTGTCGGAAAGACTAGCTATCTTCTTAGGGAATCCTGTGCCATAGCGTACCATGGTTGGATCTATTATACCAGTCAGGGGTGGAGACTATATAGTGTAGATATGTGATCATACCCATCTTGTTATCTTGAATAGTGTTAATCATATACCGCACGTATGATTAGCCAGGCCATAAATATTGCATCTCGTGTATCAAGTTCCCAAGTCGATCACATGTTAAGCTAGCACTCACACACTTAGTCATTAGTATTCTTGCTCCATTGGCATATTGTATATTATTGTATTTATTCTACTATTTTCTTATTGTATATATATCTCTTGTATCTATTATGCATCTTGTTTATCCACAGCTATTTACTGTTACATAGTTTTTATCATTGATTAGAACTGCTGTTAGAGATGTACTCTGTTTCTTTCCTGATTGGATATATTTTTCCAGATGACACTGAGGAGTGGTACCCTACCTATTATGGACCTCAGGATGTTGTGGGTTTAGATTCTGAGACCCTGGCTCAGGAGGGACTTATCCCAACTGAGACAGTTGACCCAGGAGTTATAGCTTCGTACTATTCTTTTGTACTGGATTTGTCTCCAGCTTATTCTGTATTTCTTCTGACTCATTGATGTATTATTTTAGACTCATGAGTTGTATTGTGACTATTCTATTCTTTATCTGATTCGTGCTTTCCATCTTAGATCTGTGATTGAGTATATTATTATTTTGGTGGTTCATTATATTGTTAGATAGATTATCTAGACAGTGTTCTACCACCGATTTTGTGATGTAGATTGGGCTTTGTTTCCGACTTGTATCCTTACACCGGGTGCGGGTCGTGACACATATTCTCAAAATAAACTTTCAATTGGGCCACTAATTCCTTGTACTCAACTTAAAATTTAATCCAATCGACACAAGCCATAATTTAATACGCATTCAAAATAAAATTTTCCAATCAAGCCATCCATTTTATAAATCTAATTCTTACCCAACACTATCTTAATATGCAAAAAAAATCATCATCCGAACCAATTTAGCAAAGGACATTTAAAATCGTATCTACTAAGCATAATTCTAAAATTAGGTCTCGTACTACCCCAACCATTACTATCAACTCATCAATTTCAATATCATAAATCAAGCATGCATCCTTATGGATAATCAATACACCACTAAGGAATCTAAGCCATTAGCTCACAAACAGTCATTCTCTACAGTTTGGGTTAGCGTTCCTTTTGGACAATCCTTATTGCGGTGGTCTCAATGACTATAAACATAATATCTACTTCCCTACCACTTCATAATTCCCTGAAATCAAACTGTAACTATTCTAATTGAATAATTTAACTTATTTACATTCCTTGAAGTTAGGCACACTCTTCTTGACTTGCAATACTCATAACTTACTACAGTACTTCTATTGATATCATGTTGATCATCTGACATCTAATTTATCCTTTTTTCAAACATCATATTCTTATAGTTAATCCAAATCATTTGCTGCTACTTTCTCAAGCCATCACTTATCAATAAAAAACTTATATTAGAAATCATAACATATCTAAACTTATTGTATGAAACTTTCAGCAGAATATCAAGGAGATTCAATATACTTTGACTACGGAAGTAATTGGGGGTCCAAGGAAGTTAACAATACTTTGATACCATTATGTCATGCTATGGTTTCACAGAACCAAAAGTTGCCCTGGACGTGATGTCGGACAAATCTAAATTATACTTGTACAAGACAAGAACAAAAACAATCGATAAAAATCACAAAAACAAAGTTATTGCAACGAAAAGAAAAAAATTTGGTAGACACAAGATATATGAAAAATGATTCTCTTTATTAATAATTTATATCAAAAATTACAACAACTCTTAAGCCAAAAGAATAACTCAATTACAAACAACAAATCTTATTACAATAAAGGATGCAAAAAGGCTTACAACTCATTAAATTAATACAATCGACAGTATTCCATACATTATCTCCTTTATAAATAAAAGTAAACATCTCAAGTCGAGTAGCTTCAAGTTTCCAAACGAACTTCAAATGCGTCAGCCCGTCCAAGCGACTCCCTACTTCCGTAGGTGATCAACACATTGGACAATGCATTAGTGGTCGGTCTCAACCCAACTCACCTAAACCAATACGATAATCATGTGAGTATAGATAAAATTATTATGTGGTCTTTCTACCTACTCAAGGATCAGTTAATAATTCATAAGCATGTGTATATAAAACAAAAATGTGTCACTTGACACAATAAATCTTACCCAAGGCTACCATCCTTCCATAGAACCAATTTTGACACTTATATATATATATATATATATATATATATATATATATATATATATATATATATAATGTGAATGTGTGTGTGTCATAAGTGTGTTCATACATTAATTGATAATATTCATATATATATATAAATGTGTAACAAATTTGTTCCTGCATATAAGTTATTAAGTCTATAAATATATGTCATTAGCATGCAGTTTAACTATATGACGGTTACTAATAACACACCATCTTAGACTATTCCTAGTAAGGCGATGATCCTATCAACGCAGGTAGCGAGTCCTACTGAATGTTCCAGGATTACCTTTACTAGTACGTTAACACAATAATCCCTTTTTCTCCTAGGCCGAATTGGTCCCGGTGTCCCGAATATTGTTTGAGAAATTAAACATTGTGCATAAGTTGTCCATGACCATGCATATGTAACATAGTTATTAAAATATAACATACATGATAACTGAACCTTGAAATAAATATGCAACATATTAACTTCTATATTTTTACATTCCTCAATCCATCGCTCGTAATTCCATGCTTCCCAATCCAGGTATTATCATATTTTCCTACTTTCTGATCCCAAAATTTATATCTTAGTGACACAACGATCCCAAATATTTCTCCATAATTCTATTACTCAGAAATAATATTACAATATTTCATAGGTCTATAATAACAACACAATATTTCACATGATAATGTAACAACAGTACAATAATCCACATGTCTATAACAAAAGTACAATAATCCACATGTCTATAACAACAGTACAATATTCCATGTTTCTATAACAATAATAATATTTCTCTTTTATCTTGATTGTTTTACTTAGCAATAACAATCTCATGTCATATAGAAACAAAGAATAATAAATTTTTATTAAGTGTGAAGTTAAACGAGAAAATAATCAAAACCATCCACCATTTGACGAATTATATTTCGTCATAATCACAAGGACTTTGAATGATTATACCGCATGATTCCAAGTCTAACTAGGCCCTTCGAGCCAACAAGTGTCACGAACCATACCCAAAAATTAGACTTGAGTCGTGGGTACATCCAACCTACACCGCAACATCGACGGTAGAACGTTGTAAGGGTCCACAATACTATCTAACAACTCACGCAATGATATATATATATATATATATATATATATATATATATATATATATATATATATATATATATATATATATATATATATATATATAACATCAATACTCAATCACAATGAACTAGAGGCAGATAATGGCACAATATCATCAAAGAAGGGAAATAACATGTCATCACAATATCCAGGTCTAGAGTATAGCAAATAACACAATGGTTCCAATATAAATAACATGCCAAGGTCTAAGCTGGAGACATATCTAGTACAAATAAAAGATACCAGCTACTGGTCTGCTATAGCTAGGTGTATCTCCTCTACATCTAGAATCAGATCATCCTGGACTAAGGGAGCTACCTCAACTGACTTTTCATCCTGTGGTCCGTAGTAGGTAGGACACCGGTCCTCTAAATAGTCGTCTAAGAAAAATATATATCTAATCAAGAAAGGAGCGAAGTACAAAACTATGAAAGCAGTTTCATAATCAGGAAATGAGCATAAGTTGTCCATGACCATATTGCCAACTTAGAACGAACACAATATTAACACGCAACCTAAAACAAGCAAATACAAGCAATCACGAACAAAATCCATACCTGAAACTCCAAGGGTCTCTGGTGGCTGTCAGCCCAATGTCGTTGTCTGTCCTGCGCCACTCGATGTCTATCGCTGATAAGCTTCACCTTTTCAACTTCATCCACAACCATCTCTGGTCCCAATAAGGCTCTTTCATAAACACCATCCCAAGACAACGAAGCACGACATCTTCGTCCATACAATGTCTCAAATGGAGACATCTCGATACTCGTCTGGTAACAGTTATTGTAAAAAAATCTACCAGGTGGAGATGATTCTCCCAAGAACCTCTAAAGTCTAGAACGCAAGTGCGTAGCATATCCTCGAGAGTCTGAATAATCCTCTCCGACTATCCGTCAGTCTGGGGGTGATATGCGGTACTGAACTTGAGCTGGGTGCCCAAGCTAGCGTACAAACTCCTCAAAAAATAGGACGTGAAGCGACTATCCCGATCCATGACTATGCTCACAGGGACCTTGTACAATCTGACAATCTATCGTACGTACATCTTCGCGAGTTTCTCCGTAGATGTACCCATTTTAAATGACAAAAAATGGGCTGATTTGGTCAATCTGTCTACGATGACCCAAATTGCGTCCTTCCCACCTGGAGATCACGAAAGTCCCAAAACAAAATCTATGGTACCATACTCCCACTTCCACTTTGGAATGGGTGAGGGCTAAAGTAAACCGCCTGGCCTCTGTCTTTCTGCTTTCACCTGCGGTACACTAAGCATCTGGATACGAAATGCGCCACCTCCCGTTTTATACTATACATGTTCCCTCAGATCCGTATACATCTTGTTGGCAACTGGATGCATAGATTACTGGGAGCGATGTGCCTCCTGCAGAACCTCCTCGCGCAAGTCTCTACGGGGTATGCACAACCTCGTACCGTGCCGCAATGAACCATTCTCAACAATGGTGAAGTCATCCAATAACCCGGCCAGAACCTGTGCCCTGATGCTCCTCAGAGTCACGTTATCATACTGTGTGGTCCTGATCCTGCCGATCAGCTCTGACTGTATCTGTAATTCCCATATCTGTATATCCATACCAGGAATACCTCAATACCTAGGCTTTCCAAATCGGCCAACAAGTGCCTGTCTGATGTCAGGTACATAGCCACCAGATACCTGCTCAAGGCATCGGCGACCACGTTGGCCTTTCCTGGGTGATACTGTAGCGATATGTCGAAGTCCTTCATCAACTCTAACCACCGCCATTGTCTCATATTTAGCTCCTTCTGGGTAAATACTGTCATGCCCCAGTCCCAAAAATACGTAGGACTAGGACACGTAAGCATGCCAGCCGCATGAATATGGCAACTCCAATATATGAAAACCAAATCCACACGTACGCTATAATATGAATATCAAGTCCACAAGTGGTATAAAATGTATCACAAGTCACAGGGTATAATCTAAATCTCATCCACGAAAATCAGATATAAATAATAACCAGCATCTATATAACTAGATCTCAACATAAATATCTAAGGATGATAGTTGGATGGAAACAAATCCACTACCAACTCGAATGGAAAAGTACAACACAACAAATACAATATAGGAATACCAGCTAACGACCATGGGCTCGAAGAGAAGACATCCTCGCAACACAAGTAATCATCCAAATCTGCGCTCCTGCAATTACTCAAGAACAAATACACCTGGCAGAGGACCAGGTCCTCAGAGGGACGTAAAAAGATACAGAAAATACGAGCCAATTTGAATACAGTAAACATGCATATTATTTAAAAATAATTAAGTACGCTGTACAAGACCATCTATATGAATGCAAATGAGGACAAATTTTCAACGTATGGGCAAGGGTAGGCTACTCGATCTACCTCACAACTCACACACACGTCAATGGACATCAGAAATCGACATACCGCGGGGGTAGCGACCAGCGAGACTCCAGAAATTGACATACCGCGGGGGTAGCGACCAGCGCGACACACGCCCGTAGTGCGAACTATATACTATGGTTTACCAGAGTGGTTAAAAGCCCATACGCCTAATGGTTGTCCTCTCATGATACTAGGTGCCACGTGTGTGTCAACATATCTAGTATATAGTATGACTGAAAGAAACTACACATGCAATAAATAAATAGAAATACAATAAATATAAAGAAATATACTAAGCATGCAAAATACTGTAAGCAATTTGGCAAGGTATCTTGCCTGGGGTCCTGCTGCTGGTATGAATCAGAGTCCAAGTCACAGTCCAAATAGCCTATGTATTACAAATTTATCACGTCAAAAGATAATTTATTTTAATTTATTTAATTCTTGAATAATTACTCTAAAATCCTATTTTAATCTTATTATTCTGATTTTTATGTTAATTCCTAAATTTTGTCCAAAGAAACTAAATTTTATCAACTCGAGACTCATGGCACGCAAATCGAGGCGATCTGTTGACCAAAAAGTCAACCGATACAAACTCAACTTTCATGCATGATTTCCTGTAGATTTCTGCGTCAAAAATATGCTGGAATTTACAGCTCATCCAAATTCAAATTCGTTTGGGAATTATGGCACATACAAATTTTGTATTGTGCACCGATGGTTAAATTCTAACCTAGAAGTTCTACAGAATTAACAGTATATAAATACTTCGAATTAAATTCTGGGAAAAACATATGTCAATTATCTCGACATTATATTTCCAAAACTTTAAACAGTTCATGATTCTGATTCCTGGTTCTCCCAGAATCGCGAAAATATTAAAACACGTCTATTTTCGGACATGCTGTGCTCTACGAATTTTCCAGAATTTAATACTCATAATTTCGTAAAATAAATTATATAATAAGAAAGCTAACCTCAATATCTTTCTAACGCAAGAAACTAGGCCTCGTTTGGTGTCCGGACCTATGCGCAATGGCTTGTGGAAGATGAAGGATCCCTAGATGGCAATTCTATAAAATCTCTCTCTCTAAAAAAAATAATGGGATAATTAGGGTTATTATATTATATATATATATATAGGGATTGAGCGGCTGAATAAAAGTTGACAGGAGGGTGACACATGTCATGATTTGATTGGATGGTTTTGGTTATATTATTTGATTTTGATTTGCCTTTATCAAAACATTATTTAAGTCGTTTTAAATCTAAATAACTCAAAATAAATAATAAAAATAATCATAAAAATCTGAAAAAATTACAGAAAATATATTTTGAATTTAAAAACTCTAGAAAAATATTTGAGATAATTTTATATTCATAGATTTCTACTATAATTAGGAGAAGCTCTAAACATTAGTTTTATCCATATAACTAAAATAAATACTAACATTATTCTAAAAATTCTGAAATAATTCCAGAAAATATATAATAATATTATAAACCCTAGAAAATAATGTGGGTCCATTCTATATTCCTGGGATTGCACAATAAATTCTACAAGTCCTAAAAATTAGTTATTAGCCTAATTACTCCCAATAAATACTAAAAATACTCAGAAAATTCCCAGAAAATTCTAAAAAATATATTTTATTATTTAGAACCTAAAATAAAGTTTGGGATATTTTTAATTAAGTTTGAAAATAAAATAAATTCTTTAAAGTCCTAGAAAATTAGTGTTACTAGTTTTTAATTAACTAAAAATTATAGAAAAATCTCAATAATCTAAAATAGCCTAAAAATAATTCTAAATAAATATTTATATAAGTAAATAAACTAAAAAAAATTATTTTCTAATTAACTAAGAGAATACTCTAAATAAATTCAACATCTATAATAAATATAATAATATAAAATATACACAAAATACCTATTTTGGGTGAGGGAGTTTACAATCTACCCAACTTAAAACAATTTCGTCCTCGAAATTAAAATAAGGCATAATTTGTTAAATCCCTCACATTCGTACATAAGGTACGTCAATCACAATCTCTTCCATAAATTTAAATAACAAAATCTATTCAAATCTATCGCGATCACTTCAAAATTAAGATAATCATTGTTCAAATCAAAATTCAACCTATCGTAATCTCTTCTCACTTTTCCAAATCACCAATATCCAAATTTAAATTGAATCCATATAATATCTTCAAGATTTTAATAACCCATATCAAATTTTACCTCACGATCTCCAACTATCATAATCTCCTCTAGAAGTAATTCGAGTCCAATATTATTCCTATTTTCACTTATAAAATTTGTGTATTCTTCAACTTTTTAAATTTCATTCACATCCTCAATATTTCAAATAGGTAGTCCAACCATCAAATTTTAATTCTTAATTTAAATCATCAAATTAAAAAATAATTTAAATGCAGTCCACCAATGTTCAAGTCTGAAATTATATATTTATCCTTCAAATTCAAATTGATGATTTTACCTTCAATACTCAAAAATTTAAATTATGTACTTAAGGTATAAATATTAGGTCCTCAATATCAAGATTTTTAAAATTTATTAATCCTCATCATCTTAGTCATTCTTCTAAAATTCTCAAAATTAAAATGGCTTGAACCTCTCCCAATCTAATCTTACTCGATCACAATATAAAAGAAATTCCACTCGAGTTGCCAATGCACTGCTACCCAACTTAGAATTTACCCATCTATCACAGAAGGATATATACTTTAAGAAAAATATTCCTTAATTTATTTACTCATGTCATTCAATCCTCAAAACTTCAACGCCGATTATATCATATATGATATGTCCTTAATTACGAAAGAATAATCCTCAAGTATGTGATCGTCCTATGGGGTATATCTAGTACTCTCTGTGTATCAAACTTATACCAAGCACGAGGTTTCGTCTTTCCTAAATAAGGAAAGACGGAGATCAATAATAAAGAGTTCAAGGGCGAGGTAATAGAATAGAAGTATCGGGATCAAGGCGTTTAAAGAATTCAAATAGGAATTATCAAAACAGTTGTGGATTGCAGTCCTATTTTGGTAATTCCTATTCACATGCTCGTATTAGTACAGTTATGTAGCCGATACAATACGCTCAGACATGTCTAGAGGGCAAGTACATTCGTCTACTAATCACTATATATCTCAATCCACGTGAAGCAGTTATGCGAAGGGCGAATCAATGCACTAAGGTTAGCTAGACCTTAATACACAAATTCTGAAATGTATTAATGTATGCATCCACTAATACATATATAGTGAACAAGCTTGATGAAAGAATAAGCTTGCAAAACTAGGCTATAATAACGACATAAGTCAAGGTGGTACAACAATTATAAGTACGCTAGATGATGATGAAAGGAGGTACAAGTCAATTCAATTTCACAAAAAAAAAACAAAAAAAACAACAACATAAGCAATAATAATAAAGACCCTACCATTCTCTATAGTTATCATACAACCTCCTTGTCTATGTCGCTAGTCGACCAAATGGGGGCAAGGACCTCTAAATTCTATTGTTTGAATAAATACTGTCGTCTTTGCTAGCATAAAATTAATGTCATTCAGTTACACTTCATTAATGGATCACAAGGACTATATGATACTAGGTGGTGAGGTATACTACCCAACTTAAAATGATTTAACTACTATTGTATTATCTTAAGGATACCGTAAAAGCTTCTGTTAAGGTCTATGAGAAGGGGTCTTGGTACTTTATTGGGGTATCCTCTTCTATTACATAGGTCGTGGTCATCTTACATCTTAGTCATAGTGCTTATAGAACAAGTGTCAATAGTAAGGATAGAAGAGTTAATGACCGTTTAAGGGGAAAAGGGATCTCGCTTGTATCGAGGTGAGGGTACAAATTACATGATTTAAAAACTAAGGGTTAATCATCGGTCACAATCTATAAAACAACTTAAACTTATCAAGTTTTAACTACCAAGCATAAAAAAATTTCATATTCAAGGCTACAACTATAATCCTAGCAAACAATGAGCCCTTAACAAAGAATAAAATTACTTGGCCTACTATCCGAAGTGTCAGATGGCACGAGTTGAAAGATGAAGAGAAGAAACGTGATTAGTCGTCGCAAAATAGCGAGCACTATGGTCGCAGGGGAACAATATATAAAATTAAGTTAGAGGGCTCTAGATAGCATCATGGTTCTCTAAGGGAAGTGGGGTGTTAGTTGCTATGTTTGAGGTATGATTAGGAAAATGTTCTATACATTGCTCTTGGCTTTCTAAGGTACTGCCTGCTCATCTCAAGACAAGAACCTAAATTAGTTCTCCAATACTTATCTAACTGCGAAGGTTAGGTTTAGTCCTAATATTCAATTTTAGTTTTCTATTGGTTCCTCAATACTAGGGTCAACCATTATGGTAAAACTTCTAACTATCTCTAGTAGTGTCTGTACTACTCTCAAGTCTTCTTAATACATCAAGGGGTAATGGTATACCAATCTAAAAATAAGGAATTATAGGGTTCACTAGATATTCTAAACTTAGTGGTGTGTCTATATTCTTGTTGTATTCTTAATAGGTGTGCTACCCTAATTATCATCCTAATAACAGGGGTTCCTATATTCTAGCAGAAGGCTATACTCAAAGAACTATTAGGGAAGTACAGGAATCAAGCAGGATACAATTATTCAGATAGAACGGATTAGAAGAAAGATGAGTCGTAGTCAAATGTGGATGAGATCCTATACTCTAATCCTATTTGCAGGCTTGCTCGGTACAGTAACGTAACCGAGACAATATGCTCTCGACCTGCATGGGCCACCACAAAAATATGTCACGCCCCAGTCCCAAAAATACGTAGGACTAGGACACGTAAGCATGCCAGCCGCATGAATATGGCAACTCCAATATATGGAAACCAAATCCACACGTACGCTGTAATATGAATATCAAGTCCACAAGTGGTATAAAATGTATCACAAGTCACAGGGTATAATCTAAATCTCATCCACGAAAATTAGATATAAATAATAACTAGCATCTATATAACTAGATCTCAACATAAATATCTAAGGATGATAGTTGGATGGAAACAAATCCACTACCAACTCGAATGGAAAAGTACAACACAACAAATACAATATAGGAATACCAGCTAACGACCATGGGCTCGAAGAGAAGACATCCTTGCAACACAAGTAATCATCCAAATCTGCGCTCCTGCAATTACTCAAGAACAAATACACCTGGCAGAGGACCAGGTCCTCAGAGGGACGTAACAAGATACAGAAAATACGAGCCAATTTGAATACAGTAAACATGCATATTATTTAAAAATAATTAAGTACGCTGTACAAGACCATCTATATGAATGCAAATGAGGACAACTTTTCAATGTATGGGCAAGGGTAGGCTACTCGATCTACCTCACAACTCACACACACGTCAATGGACATCAGAAATCGACATACCGCGGGGGTAGCGACCAGCGAGACTCCAGAAATCGACAAACCGCGGGGGTAGCGACCAGCGCGACACACGTCCGTAATGTGAACTATATACTACGGTTTACCAGAGTGGTTAAAAGCCCATACGCCTAATGATTGTCCTCTCATGATACTAGGTGCCACGTGTGTGTCAACATATCTAGTATATAGGTGACTGAAAGAAACTACACATGCAATAAATAAATAGAAATGCAATAAATATAAAGAAATATACTAAGCATGCAAAATACTGTAAGTAATTTGGCAAGGTATCTTGCCTGGGGTCCTGCTGCTGGTATGAATCAGAGTCCAAGTCACAGTCCAAATAGCCTATGTATTACAAATTTATCACGTCAAAAGATAATTTATTTTAATTTATTTAATTCTTGAATAATTACTCTAAAATCCTATTTTAATCTTATTATTCTGATTTTTATGTTAATTCCTAAATTTTGTCCAAAAAAACTGAATTTTATCAACTCGAGACTCATGGCACGCAAATCGAGGCGATCTATTGACCGAAAAGTCAACCGACACAAACTCAACTTTCATGCATGATTTCCTGTAGATTTCAGCGTCAAAAATATGCTGGAATTTATGGCTCATCCGAATTCAAATTCGTTTGGGAATTATGGCACATACAAATTTTGTATTGTGCACCGATGGTTAAATTCTAACCTAGAAGTTCTACAGAATTAACAGTATATAAATACTTCGAATTAAATTCTAGGAAAAACATATGTCAATTATCTCGACATTATATTTTCAAAACTTTAAACAGTTCATGATTTTGATTCCTGGTTCTCCCAGAATCGCGAAAATATTAAAACACGTCTATTTTCGGACATGCTGTACTCTACAAATTTTCCAGAATTTAATACTCATAATTTCATAAAATAAATTATATAATAAGAAAGCTAACCTCAATATCTTTCTAACACAAGAAACTAGGCCTCGTTTGGAGTCCGGAGCTATGCGCAATGGCTTGTCGAAGATGAAGGATCCCTAGATGGCAATTCTACAAAATCTCTCTCTCTAAAAATAATAATGGGATAATTAGGGTTATTATATTATATATATATATAGGGATTGAGCGGCTGAATGAAAGTTGATAGGAGGGTGACACATGTCATGATTTGATTGGATGGTTTTGGTTATATTATTTGATTTTGATTTGCCTTTATCAAAACATTATTTAAGTCGTTTTAAATCTAAATAACTCAAAATAAATAATAAAAATAATCATAAAAATCTGAAAAAATTACAGAAAATATATTTTGAATTTAAAAACTCTAGAAAAATATTTGGGATAATTTTATATTCATAGATTTCCTACTATAATTAGGAGAAGCTCAAACATTAGTTTTATCCATATAACTAAAATAAATACTAACATTATTCTAAAAATTCTGAAATAATTCCAGAAAATATATAATAATATTATAAACCCTAGAAAATAATGTGGGTCCATTCTATATTCCTGGGATTGCACAATAAATTCTACAAGTCCTAAAAATTAGTTATTAGCCTAATTACTCCCAATAAATACTAAAAATACTTAGAGAATTCCCAGAAAATTCTAAAAAATATATTTTATTATTTAAAACCTAAAATATAGTTTGGGATATTTTTAATTAAGTTTGAAAATAAAATAAATTCTTCAAAGTCCTAGAAAATTAGTGTTACTAGTTTTTAATTAACTAAAAATTATGGAAAAATCTCAATAATCTAAAATAGCCTAAAAATAATTCTAAATAAATATTTATATAAGTAAATAAACTAAAAAAATTTATTTTCTAATTAACTAAGAGAATACTCTAAATAAATTCAACATCTATAATAAATATAATAATATAAAATATACACAAAATACCTATTTTGGGTGAGGGAGTTTACAAATACGTACTTCAAGATCTTGTGGGCTATGGAGATCTCCACACGCTCTTCGTATAGATAGTGTTTCCATAGATTTAGAGCAAAAATGACTGTTGCCAACTCCTGATCGTGGGTCGGGTAGTTCTTCTCATGAGGACGTAACTGCCTGAATGCATGTAGCAAAAACTTGTTTTCTTCATAAAAATCTCATTTTAAGTCTAAATCAGGTGAACCAAAGCCAAAATGCTCTAAATCGAAAGATCAAACATGTAGCAAAAACTGGTTTTCAAAGTCATAAGTTTAAAAGATCAAAACCAAGAAAAACTCAAGGAACCCATGAAATCCTAAGTTAGAAAAGTATATCTAAGTAAATCTATCTATCAAAACCGAGAACTCCAAATATTAAAAGCGGTCCTAATCATCATAAGCACATAATAGACTAATAAAATATAATAAAAATAATAAGAAACAAAAATCAAAATGTTTCTCCATGTAGTGCAAGGTGTACTTGCCTAGAAATGAAAGAAAGGGGAGAAATAAAGAATGAAGGAAGAGAAAGAAACAAGTTAGCTTATATAGCTAGGATTTGAGGTTAAGATCATGGATTCAAATTCATGAATAAACCAACCCACAAATAAATCATGAACTATGCTAAACCAAAGAATGGGTCTAGTCTCCATGCATGCAACCTAATGATTATGTGAGCAAGAAATACTCTAAGCAAGAATAAATACAAGCATAAAATAAATATATCCCAAAATACGTATTTCGGGAACGGGGAGTCACAATCACCACCATTACCTACAATGACGTTCGAAGATGGAGCAGAAGAAGAAGGCGTCGGCGGTGGAGGTCTAAAGACGACAGATATTTGCAACGTTGTAACCCCCCCTATTTAAAAAAATAGGAATTAAAATTATTGAGATATTCACCTAACAATTGTGAGAATTATAGATAAACCCATATTACACCTATGTCACACCATCCAAAAACACGAAACACTATGCTATGTATTCTTCATAGAGACTCAAATATAGCGTTAGAAACTTATTTACAGCATTTTAAAACTTTTGATGATGTTTGAGAATTTTTGGGTAATTAAAATCTAGAAAAATTACTTATGGACGGATTCCAGAAATTACTGTGAAGCCATAAGAAAATATTTTGGTGTCAAACTTTATTTTGGGGTTAGAATGTCTTTATATATTTTTTAGCATTTTAGGAATTTTTTGATAAATATAGATATTTATTTTGAGTTAATTAGGTTTAAAACTAATTAATAAATTTTTTTGAAATTTAAACTAAAAACCTAATACCCAGTTACCCATGAGTCAGCCGCTCATGGGCCCAGCCGTCAGTCACTATTTCTAGCACAGTTGGCCCCGCTGTCAGCGGTAGTGTGTACCCACGCGAGTCCATCCAATCCTGAGTCAAACTCGGACTTAAGCCGAGCCGACCCAGAGTCTCGGTGACCTTCTGATTTGGGCGGTATTGCCATCACAAAATAAGAAGTTTTACTAACTTTTATATTTAATAAATTACAACAAACAAAAGTACAAAAGAACCCTAACACTAGGGATTCTAAGTAAAAAAAAAGAGTTTTGGGGAAGTGTGATGATGTTGGTCGAGTTCTGCAGCTGACTCCTTTACTCCGTTGACAATCCGACGATGAAAAAAAATTGCAAGGTCTCTGGCTTACTGGCAAGAAGGACAACAATTGGGCTTTTTTTCCTCTTTGTGTCTGTGTGTGGAAAGTACATGTTCCTGCTATTTATGGCCATTTATCCTGAATTTCCATGCGCGTGCATGTGCTAAAAAATTCCTATTTTTAGTCTATGCGTCCAGGTTTTTAGGTTGCCTCATGGTATTCTTAACAGAATATGGTTGTAACTGTGTGCACATGTTGAGGTCCAAATGTCATATAGTATTTGTTAGGATTGATTGTTACTGAGATCTTGGAACGTGCCCATGTGATCTGGGCTGTTTACAGCCATTGCGTGCATATCCTGGCCAACTTAACATATGTCATGCGTTGGTTGTTGGGGATCTCTTGTTTGTTACAAAAGTAAGATTCTGCCGCATGGA